>PVIY010010852.1:0-67294 GCA_004026745.1 Myrmecophaga tridactyla | reverse complement strand
GCCAAACTCGAGTGACTAGCACATTTATTACACTTCCAAGTCGGTAAGTGTAATTAGCATTAAATCTGTGGGCCAAAAGTAGCAGAAGGGTTGGCTGCCTTTCCTGGTTGCATTCCTCAACCACAATCATAGCTCTTCTGAACCACCAAGAGAGAAACATCCCCCACGTGGAGTTGGGGCCAAGCCTCAGGAAAGGGGGCTTTCATGGCCTGTCTTGGCCCTGCTGCTGTCCACTAGCTTCCTCCCAGCCTGGGGGCAGTGGCCCAGAGACTCCATCCACCCCCGTGTTCCCAGTGAGATAGAAAACCCCAGCATGCTGCAGCATGCTCAACCTCGCCATGGGGTAAAGACGAAGCAGCAGCCAGGGTAGTCCATAAAGATGAGTGATGTGTAAAAGAGAGAAACTGCTGCATATAGTACCTAAAGCGTCTCCTGGTTCCTTTGCTCCTTCGCTCTACTGCGCGGAGGCCCATGTCTGTGGGTTTCAGGGGCAGCTGGTCGGCTGGGAGGAGAGGACACTGGTGATGCTTTGGGAGAAGAAGGTGACAGGCTGGTCACAAAGGAAGAGAAGACAGGAGAGCAGTCTTAAGCCTCTGCCATGCCCATTAGGGAGCATAGTAAAACTCCCAGGGAATTCACCCTCTAGAGGTGTTCCATGCCGTGTCTGGAAGCCATTAAAAGTTAGGTACATTGAGAGTCTAGGATTCATTTACAATTAACAGTAAAAAAAGTCACAAAATTATATTTACATGGAACTATTTCCTCTCTATGTTATTGCATATGAAATGCAAGGTAAAATGCATCATACACAATAGGGTCTCATTGAAGGTGTATGTGTGCAGGTTTTTTTGTTTGTAACAGGCTTACCTCCAAGGTGAGATTGGGCATAGGAAAGATGGAACAAGGGAAATGGTCTCTGTAAATTTATTTGACTCTTTATGGTGAGTACACATTCAGAATATTCTATTTCATAATTCATTATATTTTATAATATATTATCATATTTTACAATAAAACTAATAAAATCCAGTGAAAATGGCTGCATGAAAGTAAAATGAGGAAGTACATTATTTGCCGTCTCTATTTCTTTATATTGATAAAATATACTTGAAGAATGTCACCACTTTCTTCTTATTGAAAAAAATTTGAAGTTATGAAATATTCAAGATCCTTTCTGCCTTGGTACCAAGCTGTGATAAATTTGGACCATTCATAATGCTTTCTAGCTCAAAAAAAAGATTTAATAAATATGTAAAGCACTCATTATTATTAATGAATGTCGAAGGGGGAAATAAATCACCATGCCTCAGCTTCATAAATAGCGAGCGTGACACAGGTAGAAAGAGTGAATCGCCCGAGGGGAGCAGGTAAAGCACAGGGTCATCAGAAGGAAAGGCTGGAGTTCTGAGAAAGGAGGACCTGTCCATTGTCTGAGGTGGCAAGTAAACCTGGGCAGAGGCCAAGCCAGAGAACAGAGATGGGGGAGGAAAGCCAACGTGCCCAGACAGAGCCACTTAACTGGAGTCTATCTGAAGAGACAGTTTAGCTCACTATTGGTCGAAAAGAAATCCTTCAGTGTCCTGTGCTGTATTGTTAACAAGGGCCAAGCTTTGCTCTCTTTGGGCTTTCATGTGTCGTGGACTTAGTGGATGGAAACCAAAGCTACCAAGTTTGGAAAGTCTGCCCTTGGTGACCAGAGGACACCAATTGGACTCTTTCCTAAAAAACAGTGAAATTTTTCATTGGACAATTTTGCAAAAATATGTAAAATAGCAAGATGGAAACTCATTGCTCAATTTATCCCGAAGGGGCCACTTACTCCCAAACTTTGCAGGCAGTCAAGATTTTTCCACCCATTCACCCAACTGATGACTGCCATGTGTGTCACCTCAGGCAAGGGATCTCTCGGATGCCCCTTTCCATCCCAGGTGCCCATGTTGTGGGGCTCTGCGAGACACCACCTCTGCTCCAAGCTGGATGTCAGCTCTGTCTGCCACTCAGTCAGGTAAGTCGGGGGATGGAATTGTGGTGACGCCTGCACCCAAAGACTGCAAGACCCTTAAACATATGAGTATTCCTCAACACTGACTATTGACCACAAAGCCTGTAGGTTGTGCGGGATCAGTTTAATTTGCTAATTTAAAAATAGAACATTTTCAAAGCTAAAACACATATTCAAAAAGCACATCCTTAGATTTTTATATGCAAGATATATATTTAAAGCTCATAGACTTATTCAATACCACCCGATTCTTATTCGGATTTGGGAATCATCATAGCCATGAAGCAAACTTGACAACTTTCAGACAAAGGTTCCTACCAAAAATACAGGGGGCAATAGAGAAGGCCTGAACAAATTCTGTGTGTATTTCTGAAATACTGCGAATGTATTATGCTAACCTGTCCTACATGATTTTTATTAGGTTTCTCATATAGGTATTATTGATTATAACATTAAAAAACTACTCATCTTGGGTTAATGAATCCAAACTGTTGTCTAATTCTGCCTTTAGTGAGTTCACATAGAATGCTTAGTTATTTTAAAATGGGATCATAATTTACATATTGCAAAATGTACAGAACTTAAGTGCATAGTTGTGTTAAATGCAAACCCTTACAAGATTCAGAACCTGTCCTCACTCCAGGGAGCTCCAGGGACTGGGAAAGCTTCCCAGGCAATAACATCACCTTCCCCTGCCCTGTAAGATAACAGCAGTAGCTAATGTGGTTGTGCTTAATGCAGTTACTAGCACAATTCCTGGGTACAGCCGTCCCCGTGGTATTTGGTTTAGGTAGCCATGGTGATATTAATGAATGCGTAAGGGGTGGTAATAGGAATAAAATCATGTTTCACCATGTAAGGGAGAGTGACGGTCAGCAAGGTAAGAAAATGTCAACATCATTTGTGAAATGGATTAAATTATTCTGGTTTCCATCTCTTTCTAAAGAAAGGACCGGCTGAATAAATATTGAATTCTTTTGTTCTCATATGATGAACCCTCAGGACACTTGTTAAAGCAGGCCTTAGAAATATTTTACAAGTAAATAGCTCTAAAATCCTTTAGACATTGGAACGTTCTTATTATTTTAAGACCATCTCTGAAGGCGAGGACCCATGCCCCCAAAATGCAGGAGGAACTATTTCCTGACATTAACAGTTGCAACGTAGTGGTCCCCTCCTCTAAAAATCTTCATGGAAGACTCATCGTATATTTTACACTGGAGCTGATGTAAGTACTCACACAGCACCCGTGTGCTCTGTGGAACCAAAGACGGAAACCAGAAGCAAGAGGGAAATAAGAAGTGCAGGGCCATTTCGGGGAGTGTCTTAAAAGGGATGTAAAATAGAAAGGTGTTTTCCAAGGTCATTGCTGCTAAAATAAAGTGGGAAACTCTTTAGAAATTATCCTCAACCAGGATTAATCATAAATTTTATTTTTATGAGTTGTCTCAATTTTTCTCTTTAGTCGAAGAACTGAAGGCTTTCTTGTCAAAAGGAATGTAAGCGCCAGTGTTAGATATCTGCTGTTTAATGATCATCCAAACTCTTGTTTTGAAATGTGCAGGATTTATATGCTAATCCTAAAACTCCTTTTAATGGCCTTTTATTCCATAGTAAAATCTAAACTATCAAAATCTCGAAATCACTGGAAAGAAAGAGAACCTGGAGTAGTTCTCTTGGATTTAGTAATAAAGTGCAAAAGGAGTATTTCTAAAAACTTTCCACTAACCTAAGCCAATGTGACTAATTATGTGATCACAAAATTAAAAAGAAAATAATAGAGAAAACTCAGAATTGCTAACTATAAGTAGGTATGTTTTTTTTTTTAATTTTTTTTTTTTAATTTGCATATGGGCAGGAGGCACCAGGGATTGAACTCCAGACCTCCAGCACGGCAGGTCGGAGCTCTGCCTGCTGAGCCACGGCAGCCGCCCAGTAGGTATGTTTTTAAGTGGAATATCATTCATTTGCTTTCATTCCAGTCAATGCCGTCACATTTGGTTATTAGAAAATAGTATAAGAAATGCATATTTAGCAGTCAATAAAAGTTTAACATTACATGGATGAAACTGCCAATGCATAAATTCTGTTTAAGGATGAGAAATTTAACTTTTAAAAACACAGATATATATTTGTTGAATGAAGATTCCTTGTTCTTTTAAGTCAAATATTAGTTGTTATAGGCTTGTCTATTTTTTTTTAAAGCTGTATCAACCTTTTGGCAAATTAACTTTTTCATATTTGTCATAATAATACACTACTACTTAAAACAAAAAATTTGTATTAAATTATCAAAGAGAATATATACATATATATCTATGTATCTATTATCTCTCTACATCTATCTATCAATCTATCATCTCTCTATAAATCTGTTCTAATTTGCTAATGCTGCTAGAATGCAATCTGTTAGAAATGGAATAGCTTTTATAAGGAGACTTATTAAGTTACAAGTTTACAGTTCTAAGGCTACGAAATGTCCAAATTAAGGCATCGACAAGAGGATACCTTCACTCAAGAAAGGCCAATTCCTCTCTGAGGTTTATTTGTCACATGGGAAGGCGCATGGCAACATCTGCTGGCCCTTTGCTCCCAAGAGTCATTGCTTTCAGCTCCTGGTCCCAGTGCCTCCTCTCTGAGCTTCTGTCTGTCTCCAAATGTCTGTGTCTGAGCTTCCTCCAAAAGGTTCTTTCTTTTAAAGGACTCCAGTAAGCTAATCAAGACCACTTTGAATGGGCGGAGCCACATCATCTAATCGAAAGGTCACACGCAACTTGGTATCACACCAAGTGAAGAGGTGTGAAGAGGTCACACCTAAAATTATGTGTGTCACATCTCCATGGAAACAATCTAATCAAGAGGTTCCATCCTAAACAATAGGTCTGGCACCACAAGATTGGATCAGGATTGAAAAAACATGGCTTTTCTGGAGTACATAACAATTTAAAACCAGCAAACTATCTATCTATCATCCATTTTTGTTATCTCCCATTTATTACTTTAAACTATTTTGTTCTGAAAACAGTAAGAAATATTTTTGTAATGCAAGTGAATTGACATTATAAAGCTGATTATTTGAGAGTTATATTAATCATGCATGGATTATCAAATATCCTCATTCCACCTTCCAGGCCCTCAAAAGACATGTTCTTTCCATATACAATAATACATTCATTCCATCACAATATCACAAAAAGACTTAAACCATTTTAGTAACAATACAAACACAATACCAAGTCATAAATAGTATAAAATCTCTTCAAAGTCAGCTACAGACATGGTCTGTTTCAAGGCAAAAATTCTCCTCTGGCTGTTGACCTGTGAAACTCAGAACAAGTTATCTTCTACCAGTATACAAAGGAGAAGCAGTCACAGGATACCTGTTCCCATTGCCATAGGGAGAAATCAAAAGGAAAACAGGGGTCCCTGGAACCAAACAGTTCTGAAAACCTGCAGGGTAAATGCCATTAGATTCCAATGTTTGACAGTCATAGAATGATGTTTCATCCTCAGGGCTTCAGAGAGCAGAAGTCCCATCCTCCCTAAGGGTTCCTGCAGCAGCCTGGTTCTCTCCAAATGCTGGAGTGAGGGTTGCAACATTGCAGAAGTCTGAGGAGACCACCTTTATCTTGACACCACTCCCAAGTATTGAGACAGCACCCAGACTCTCTGCCATCTCTGAGGCACATACTCAACCCTTGCAGAACAATGGGGCAGCAACCAGGCTCCCCCCAAACCCTGATTTCCCATAGGCCCCAGGGGGTAACACTCTGCCTCCAGGGTAAACTCACCCTTTCTACTTGTATGTGTGGGTCCACTCTCCTGACCTCAGATTTCTTGGCTTCAGACCTTAGCTTCCATGGCTCTGTCTTTGAAGTAATTTTTCTTTCAGTCTGTCCTCTTTTCTGTCTCTTTTAATATATATTGGCAATGGTTCCATTGATATAGATCTCACAAAAAATTTGTTAGTTTTCCATGTAGCACACGGGGATCAAAACCATCATACAATAGGACATTCTACAAATCTTTTCTAGATAACTCCACCTCCAATCTTGGCATGGCTGTCTGTGTCCATGTTTAGTTAAATCCTCATGTAGGGCCCTAGCCTCTGGGGTTTCACTTTCCAGAAGCCCAGAATTTTCCACATCATCAATTTCTGGTATCTTTGTACCCAGGAGTTCAGTTCTCAACTTGCCACTTTCCTGTCACATTTTACCATAAGCTGCAAGGAGCAGCCAGGCTGCATTTTCCACATTTCATTTGGAAATCTCTTCAATGAAGTATCCCAACCCATCACTTTCAAATTCTACCTTCCATCCAACACCAGGACCAAAATTTGCCAAATCCTCTGACACTTTCAAATAAGGGCCACGTTCCTTACAGTTTGTAATTACATGTTCATCATTTCTGTCTAAAGCCTCATCAGAGGTATCTTTAGGTCCATATTTCTAAAAATAGTCTCTTCAATACAGTTTAGGCTTTCTTCATCAAGCCTATAAAAATTCTTTCAGAATCTTCCTCGTATCCATGTAAAAAGCAATTCCAACATGTTTGGTATTTCCAAACCACAGCTGGTGCCAAAATATGGCACCAAACCTGTTTTAGTTGGGTGTGTCACATCTCCATGGAAACAACCTAATCAAGAGGGCCCAACCTAAACAATAGGTCTGGCCCCACAAGATTAGATCAAGATTGAAAGAATATGCCTTTTCTGGGGTGCATTACAATTTCAATCTGTCATCCATCTCTGTTTTCTTCCATCTATATTATTACTTTAAACCATTTTGTCCTGTAAATAGCAAGAAATATTTTTGTAATACAAGTGAATTGACATTAAGCCTTAGCTACAAACAGCTTCACAGCCCAAATGAAATCTACTCTATATTGTATTGAAGTTCAGTGCTGCTGTAAACTCACATATTTCCAGAATAATTAAGACCTTTGTTTCTGCTTTTCTGATTAATTGAGAGTTATATTAATCATACATGGATTACCAAATATCAAGTTAGTATAATGATATTAAAATCCATTGTCTAAAAATATAGTTTCAGTTGCTGAGAGATTTTATACAGAGTCAAGAGGTTACCCTGCAGGTTATTCCTGTGTATTACATAGATACCTCTTTTTAGTTAATGGTATATTGGAATGGCTGGAGGGAAATACCTGAAAATTTTGAGCTGAGTTCCATTAGCCTTAACTCTTGAAGATGATTGTATAATGATATAACTTTTACAATGTGACTGTGTGATTGTGAAAACCTTGTATCTAATGCTCCTTTTATCCAAGGTATGGAGAGATAAGTAAAAAAGTATGGATAATAAATAAATAAATAATAGGGGCATCTGTTAGGGTTGTCTAAAGAAACAGAACCAACAGGAAAGATCTAATCTATAAATATGAGATTTTTAAGGTATCTCATACAACCATGGGAATGGAAAAGTGAAAAATCTGTAGGGCAGGCTGTGAAGCTGGTGGCTCTGATAAAGGGTCTGGATGAACTTCACAGGAAAGGTTCACTGGCTGAAGAATCTATGAAAGAATGTCTCTTCTCCCTTAAAAATCTTCAACTGATTGGCTCATCTCATTTTGATGAGGCCCCATTTATCTATTATTATTGCTGTTGTTGCTTGTGCTTTTAGTGTAATGTCTAAGAAACCATTGCCTAATACAAGGTCCTGAAGATGCTTTCCTACATTTTCTTTGAGGGTTTTGATATTTAAGTCTTTGATCCTTTTTAAAGTTTTTTTATTGTTAAAATAAGAAAAAAGCATTAGTTTTCAAAGCACTCTTACAAGTAGTTACAGGACAGATCCTAGAGTTTGTTTGATCCATTTTTGAGTTCATTTTGAATAAGGAGTAAGGTAGAGGGTCTCCTTCACTCTTTTACTAATGGAGATCCAGTTTTTCCAGGACCATTTGTGGAATAGACTCTTTTTTCCAAATTGAGTGGACCTTGCATTCTTGCAAAATCATTTGGTCATAAATGGGAGGGTTGATTTTTGAATTCTCAATTTGATTCCATTGGTCTGTATTTCTTTCCTTGGGCTGATACCATGCTGCTTTGATTACTGTTGCTTTTTAAGTTTTAAGGTTGAAGACTGTGAATCCTCCATTTTCGTTCTTCTTTTTAAAGATGGTTTTGTTATTTGAGGACCTTCACCTTTAAATTTAATGATTGGCTTTTCCATTTTTGCAGAGAAGGTTGTTGGAATTTTTATTGGGATTGCATTGAATCTGTAAATTGCTTTGGGTAGAACTGACATCTTAACAATATTTAGTCTTCCAATTCATGACAGAATGTCTTTCCATTTATTTAGGTCTTCTTTAATTTCTTTTATCAGTGTTTTGAGTTTTCTATGTACAGGTTCTTTATATCTGTATTAGTCAGGGTTTCTCCAGGGAAACAAATAACAAGAGATATCTGTAAATATTATAAGTTTATAAAGTGTCTCACACAACTGTGGGATGCACAAGTCCAAATTTCATAGGACTGGCTACAAGCTGGCAACTCTGGTGAAGATTTTCAATGAATTCTCGAGGAGAAACTCCAGGCTGGTGTAGCTATGGGAGAAAATGTCTGGCTGAAGCTGCAATGAAAGTTCTCTCTTATGATGCTGAAGTCATCACTTCTCCTTTTAAAGCCTTCAGCTGATTGAATTAGATGACTCTTAATGCTAAAGACACTCCTCTAAGTAATCAGCCATAGAAGCAATCCACTTACTGATGATTTAAGCCCACAAAATGTCCTTGTGGTAACAGGTAGTGTTTGCTTATCCAGACAATTGGAAGCCATCACCTAGCCAAGTTGACATGTGAATCCAACCATTCATAACATCCTTCTGTGGCTCTGTGAAGCTGTGTTATGCTGATTTGCAACTTCCCAGTAAAAGCATCCCTTTAACTGTTTTCCATAGTCTTGAAGAAGGTCTTTCAGACTCTTTTGCTACTTTTTTCCTGGTGGGCTGGAACAATGGTGCCCTCCGAGCTGGACACCCCAGCAATCTGAAGTAGTTCATCAAAAGCAGTGATCAGCCGCTGGCTGTACAACCTTGGGTCTTGGAGAACTAGGTCTTTGTGTCCCATTTTTTATGTTTGTACTGTTTAACAAGACACATTTCCAGAAGAAAAATATGAATGTTGGGATTTTATTGAGATGTTTATTAATGGTAGCTGTACACAATGGCTGTTCTGGTTATTTCTGGACTTTGTTCTTGTGTGCCCCTCAAATCTGAGCCTGTCACTATCTGCTGATAACAAAGGGTCTTTTGGGAATCCCTGCCCCTTCACTAGTGTATAACTCTTTAAACTTAGAGTCCCTTAGTTTACTAACATAGATTTCCTTAATCTATTAATACATTTACTTAAGTTTTTGGATCCACCTCCACCCCAAGGTTATAAATTAGACTACCAGACAGTTCCATGCATAATACTACATTGATATTCAAAAGTACATGAAACACAGAAAATGGAGCACGGCCAGCCTCCACAACACTCCATTTGGCTTAGCTCTGACTATATAAAAAATTAAGTAGCCTTTTGAAAAATGCAGCAGCATACTGCAATGTCTTCCAGGTTATTATTTCCTTTTCTTTGGCAGGAGTCAAGCAAAATTCCAGTAAAAGAAAAGTTTGGATAAACTGAATATAGTAGTGACCTTACCAATTCATTGTTATGGTCCCAGGTGTCCAAGAGGTCTCTCTATTCTCCAAGGAACCCACTTAGCTATGGAAAGATGCTTTCTTACTCGTCTGTGACTTGAATACCAACACTGTACTTACTTGAGGCTGGATTGAAGAGGAAGTGGCAACAATTCCATTCTGTTTTAAGAAGAAACTATTTGAACTCTTAAGAGAATATCATTTCATAGCAAATCATATTATATGAGAGACAGTTTAACCATTTAATCTAGATTTTCAAATTTATTTGCATAGTGTTTTGCAGAGTCCTTTCTGGTGATTTTTAAAGTTATGTTTCAGTGGTGATATCCTTTTTGTTTCTTATTTTGTGCATCTATGATTTCAATTTTCTTAATCAACTTGGCTAGAGGATTGTCTATTTTTAATTTGTTTTCAAAACCTAGGTTTTAATTCTTTATTTATTAGTTCTTCTTTTTTATATATTTCCACCTCATTAATTTTTACTTTTGTTTTTTGTTATTTCCCTCCTCAAGTTCTTTTTTTTATTTCTTCTTTCTGTTCAGTTTGTTTGTCTGGATCTAACATTTTGAGCTGTGATTATAATGCATGTATTTTAGTTGTCACTGTTAACGATAAACGTGTTTAGTGCTCTGAATCACTGTTCTCTATGCTTTCATTATCACTGGTTTTCAGAAAATTCTTTAATTTCAGTTTGCTTTTCCTCTTTCACACATGTATTATTCAATGTAAGATTTTATAATTTCCAGGTAGAAGGATTTTTCTTTTTTCTGTTTTATTAATAATATCTAGTTGTATTGTTTCAGTGCAGATGAGAATTTTTCAGTTTTTTATGTGATCTAACATGTCATTAATTTTTGTGAATGTTCCATAGGAATTTGAGAATTATCTATCTTCTTATAGCTATATATATCCATAAGATCTATTGTATTGGTAATGCTACTTATTGGTAGGTTGTCTGTCTTCTGACATATTATTTGTCCACTGCATCTTTCTTGTGTCATAGTAAAATCTTCTTTTATTATGTGTTGCTATCCATTTTTTTTCTATCTCCACTAGTTTTTGCTTCATGAATGTATTTGCTGTTATTATTTGGTGCATAAACATTCATAAGTATTAATACTTTCCTGTTAATTGCAGATTTTGGCTTGAAAAAGTACTTTTATTTTTTACACTTACTGCTTTTGACCCAAATTCTATCTTGTCACGTATCAGATTAACTATCCTGCTCTCACATTTTTTTATATTTGGCATAGGTAGGCACTGAGAATTGAATCCAGGTTTCCGGCATGGCAGGCGAGAATTCTGCCACTGAGCCACAGTTGCACCGCCCAACCCTGCTCTCTTTTAATTTCCATATGTTTAATATATTTTTGTCTCTTCCTTTATATTTAGCCTTTTTGAGTAACTTATTTTAGTTGTGTGTTTTGTATAGAACATTGAACTTGATCTTTATGAGCCAAATTGAAAATTTTTTCTTTTCCTTTTAATAGATGAAGTAAGCTCATTCAAGTTTATTTATGCGGTTGGCATGTTTCATCTCAAATTGACCATATTAGTTCATAATTTTGTGTATTTTGCCATATATATGCTATGTTCTCTCTCTACCAAATATAGTACATTTTATCTTTTATTTCAATTTTTTTTCTGATTTCGGGCTACTTTCCTCATTTGTTGTCCATTATTGTTCTTCCTTTTCAGTTTCTGAGTCAAACTTGTTTTATATACATATAACTAAGTACTTTTAAAAGTATATTTAATTCCATTTTGAGTGTGGTCTTGCAGTTTTATTATGCTCATAGTTGTTTTTGTGATGAAGTTTCCTCAATTTTTAGGTTCAATTTTGTTTTTTATTATTTTCCAACAATTCTGTATGGATTAATCTTTTCCTTGTTAGTTTTTGTGGCTTTGTGAATGCTATGGTGCAGAAACTTTGAATTCTATTTTAGTTTTCTGAAGACTGCTGATATGGTATTCACTGGACTGTTTGCAAATTATCTCTTTAGTGCAAACTCAAATCTCAGTTTACCTTTTTTAGGCTTAGCTGAGATGCTTAGACTCTGCTCCATTTATGCATAGTTTAGTGGTCAGGCAGAGATTTGTGAAGAGTTTATAAACAAAACTTGGTCTCCAGTTCTCTGGGTCACTCTTTTTCTGTATTTCCTACTTCACTTTCTGGTAGGTATCTTAGCCCCAAATTCTACCCTCACATATTTTCTTCAAGCCAGAAAGACTGTAGATTTTTCTCATCGTTTTAGCCATACTACACGGTGCTGAGAACTTTCTATCAGTCAGCCATTAGTTAAAATCCTGGAGAGCGTATCCATTGCCACTGTCTTCTTCCAGTTGCTGATGCCTTTCTACAATTGTTATCTCCTACTATTTCTCATTCTCCAATACCTTCAGATCATTGCTTTTCATAATGTGCCCAGGATTTATAGATGTTATTTGCTGGAGGATCAGTCCAGGAGAAGCTTACTCAGTCCTTACTGGAAGATGAATCTAATAGTTATTATTTTGAAATAAGGAGTGTTACTAGTTGATAATGCAAGTCAAAAGAAAAGGCTTAAATGAGTTGGTTTGTTCTTTAGGATTAATTTTCATAAGGTCAGCAAAATTAGATACTCTGGTCCATCCTCTGGATGCAGAATTATAAAAAATTTCCTTTGTAATTTCATTTATATTGTAGAGCTATAGCACCAGATTTTAAGGCTCTGTAGGGAATTTAGGGGTCATGCAATTATACCTGCAAATGGCAATCAGTGAAATGCTATTCTTCACTTCAAATATTCAGTTATCTACACAAATGAGATAGCAGAGGCTAAGTTTTCTAAATGTGCTTGATAACTAGAATGAGAATCATAGAGTTGTGACTCCCGATTCAATGTTCAGAAGTGTTTGCACCTTAAATGAAATAGTTTTATGCTACCACCTCCATGTAATTATTAATATTTTTAAAAGTGACAGGATTTTCAACTTTAAAGTTATGTTTTCTCTATATAGACCTAATATTATAGCTGAGCAAGTAGTTTGACTTAAGGTAATATAAAATATTAATTGTACATGATAATTTCTATGCATTTTACCAAATACTTTACTACTCGAAATAATCCTGGTAAATACATGATCAAACAGACTCAGAGAAGTAAAACTATTTTTAACTGATGCTCTTGGAACTTGAATGAAGTCACTCCAATACAAGTACTGTTCTCTGCAACTCATCATCCTTCCTGCTTTTTGTGTGATGAAGAAGCCAGTGCTCAATGTTTTCCAATATGGATATTTTATCTCCTTTTTAATTTTCCCAACATTGCAAATATAAAATTAAAGTAACTTAAGACCAATAAATGGGTTACACAATATTTAGTTTGTTTTCTCTGAATGGTGTTTTGCCAGAAAAAAGTATTTCTATATGCCTTTAATTTAAACCTATTATTCTCTATTGTTTTCTTGTTAGTTCGTGAGTATTTATTTTCTTTTAATTCTACCACTGCTATGAGTACTAAAAAGAAGTCATATTCTTTGTAAATAGAACCTGAATGAAAGACTTTTGGGGAGTAAAATTGCACAGATCAGAGAAACTAAGGCTCTAACAGTGACGGGAAGAGTCAGTGCCTTAAATATTTAAATTATTTAAATGTTACTAGCATGTATCTACATCTATCTTGGGTGAATGTGGCTACTCAAAGACATTCTTTATTGGATAGGGACAATTATTATGCATAATTATTGAGTTGTGACTCCATAATAGGAAAATGGTACACATAGACATAAAGTATAAAGGAATTGCAAGGTGCAATTTGTACTCTCAAAGGATTTATAGAAAATATAGTAGACCATGCTGTCAATTCATGTTTCACATTTCCCATCACCAAAGACCTGACAGATTTGATAGAAGAACCACTTAATATTGTCTTCTTCCTTGATATTCCCAGGTCTTTATGAACATGAAGCCATTAAGTGGTATTTTTATTATTTATAATCATTTTTGCACTCTAGGTGCATGTTTTGCAACATTCTATCTAGTTAGAAGATGCTTATGTCATAGGAAATCAGCAGTAGCAGGTTTTCATGGACACATGCATTTCTATTCAAAGGAGAAAAAGAGACACTTTTTACTATTGGATCAGACTCTAGAGAGTGTCTTAGAATATTTATAGATTTCTAAGAATAATATTCACTCTGAAGAGTTTTAACTCTGGCAAGGACAGTAACTCTAGAGGATCAGGCCACTTGCCAACTGCCAACTGAACATACTATTTATGAACTCTGAGCCCTCTCAAAATGACAACAAAGCCATTAGCCACCCATATCATGCTTTAAGAGCACACACACACACACACACACACACACACACAAACACTTCCTGCACCATTTGGGAATTCAAAAGTTTATTTTTGACATTTAAATTTGTAGTTTTATTGCTTGAAATTTTTCTTGTCATTTAAAAGAAAGTTTGAAAAATTTCAGATTTTAGCTTAAAGATGTAGAGAGTTGGACAAAACATTGCTCCTATGCTTACAAAAATAAGAGTGTTGTACAAATTAATGAAATCCCTTGCATCTCTCAGAAACTCGAGGTTGCCACACAAACAACTAATCTAAAATCTAGGAAGATCAGGTACCTAAGAGCAAAGCCTGAGACTCTGCTTATCTAGGACAGGCACCACAGATTACCATATTAGGCAGCAGTAAGGTAATATTAATAAAACGCAGGTGCAGATAGGTAATTCAGCAGAGCAATAGAAGCTCTAAGAATGAATCAAATGGAAATATTAGAAATCAAAACATATGGTAACAGAAATGCAGAATTCTGTCAATGGGCTCACGAGTGAACTTAACATAGCTGGAGAAAGAATCAATGAACCTGAAGATAGGTTATTAGAATTTACTCAAATGGATACACCTAGAAAAAAAGCTTTTAAAAAAGAAAAACTCATGGAACAAAGCACCCAAGAAGAGTGAAACAATATAAAAAAAATCAACAGTAAAACATGTGCATAATTAGAATCTTAAAATGAGAATAGAGGGAAAATGGGGCAGAAGGAATATTTGAAGGCATAATGGTTAAGAATTTTCCAAAATTGTTGAGACAACAAACAACAGACCTAAAAATTTCAGCAACTACAAAGAAGGATAACAAAAAAAAAAAGACTCTGAAAACAAAACAAAACAAAAACATGTTGGCATTTCATATTCAAACTGCTGAAAACCAAAGACAGAAATTTTTGAAGACAGCAAGATGGGAGGTGTAAAGTAGGATGGGAGGTCCTACTTTACCTAAAGAGGAACAGGATTAGAATTACAGCAATTTCCTTGTCAGAAACTATGCCAGAAAAAGACAATGGAGTAACATGTTTAAAGCACTAAAAGAAAAAGAAAATGTCTATACCCAGTGAAAATATCTTTCAAATAAATACTTTCAGAGAAATAAAATCTTAAATAATTCATTGTTAGTATAATACTCTATAAGTAATGTTGAAATAAGTATTTCATACAGAAGCAATGTGAAATATGTAAGAAATATATATCTAGAGAAAGCAATGAAGAATATTCAAAATGGAATAGATGAAAATAAAGTAAAGCCTTTTTTCCCTTATTTTAAAGACTTAAAGATAACTTATATTATAAATCATTAGTAATAAAAATGTATATGTCAAATTAAAATGTATGACAATAATACCCAAGGGATGGTAAGAAAGAATGGGAAATCAACTGTTATAAGTTTTTTCTACTGCACATGAAACAGAACAATATTATTTGATCATGGACTTAAATTATTTAAATATGAATATTTTAAACCCCAGGGCAAACATATAATTTTGAGGTTTCATTGAAAATAATTAGGCAATAAAAGAGATGAAATAAGATTCTCAATTAAACCCAGAGAGAATAGAAAAATAAGAGAAAGGAAACAATCTTTGTTCCATTGTTCTAACAATACTTTGTCCTAGTAAAATTGAGCAAATATAAGACATATAGCCAGGTAAAAGATTTTAGTCTACTCTATCAATATCTATCAAGAACCACTGTAATGTGAGTGGTTTGACAACATTATTACAAAAACAGAGATAATCAGATTGGATAAAATCTATTATTTGCTATCTATAAAAGTCACCTTAAATACAAAGATATAAGAAACTAAGAGGCTAGAAAAACGTTTACAAAGCAAACATCAAAGAAAATTGGAATGGCTATGTTAATTTTAGACAAGACAGACTTTAGAATGAAGAATATTATCAGAGATTTAGAGGGAACTTCACAGAACGATAAAGGGGTCAATTCTCCAAGAAGAAATAATAGTCATAAACGTATATGCACCTCACAACAGAAATTCAAAATATATGAGAAAAAAACTGATAGCTCTAAAAGGAAAAATAAAGAAATCCACTATTTCAATACTACTCTTTTCATAATTGAATCAACCTGTTTCATCATTTTGTCAGGGAAAATCTTCATACAAGTACTGTCAATCTGCCTTTCTGCCATGGGCATCAGATACCTCTGCAAGTAAGCTGCACCCTAATTTTCATAAATCTTTAACATCAGAGGACTGAATACACTTCCTGCCAATGCACTGCTATCCATCTCCTATTTCCATATTTTTGCTAAATGATTCTTATTTGTGTCTATATCTTCAGTTCAATTTTAAAGGATGGCCCTAAAAGCTTATGAAAAACAAAGGTCAAAACTCACTTAAGATCTGTTCATTGTCTGCTCCTCTTGGAAGAGCGTGGAGAGCTGTGAATGTTCAGCAAGTCTAACCCTACAAAGGGCATCTTAGTCTAATAAAGGGCATCTACAAAAAACACCTGCAGCTCATATGCCCAATGGTGAGAGTGAACATTTTCCTTGTACCATGAGGAACAGGAAAAGGAAGGCTGCTCTCACCACTTTGATCCAGTGCCTGCACTGTGGCCAGGCCTGTGTTCTGTCCAGTGCCCATGCTATACCCGCTGCCTGTACTATGCCCAGTATCCAGCTGCACTCTCTCCTGGGGACACAGCTGGTGTGCAGAGTTTCTCACAGATGAGACACTACCTAGGGGCACTGGGCATGAGTGTGCACAGGACCTGCCATGCAAGTCTCTGTGAAAAGCTTACCCCTATACTCTGTTATCCTTGGAGAGGAGAGGGGCCCGTAGAGAAACTTGTCTCCTAGCAGGTGTATGGGACGCTGCTATCTTAAGCATTTACTGAGACCTTGCCTATTGACCTGGTGCTTCAAGGGTATTGTGGATGTTCAGGAATATCCTAGGAAATCAAGACCCGAAAGACGGTCTGACTTGGGGGGAGGTTCAGGGTGACTGAGGGATACAATAAAATAAAGCAAATAGTGTTAAAACGCTGATAAATATCAGTAAAGCACAATTCAACTTTAAGCATTCTTACCATTGTGTTCCATTTTTTTTGCTGTTAAGGTGAGCATTAGCCCACCAGGTTTTCCTGACTCTAGAGCGAGCAGTGTTCTCGTTGGGACCTAGAGAGTAGATAAGGCAGATGTGTGACTGTCTGCCAACAATGTTTTTCACATCTGATGCATGGATAACACAATGTCTTTTTTATACACATACCTGTAAGCATGGAGGGGCCACTCTTTGGGTTAAATATGGTCCAAACTAAATAAAGTACTGTGATCTGATTCAGAATCAGCCATGTCAATGTACCCAATATCTTTTGGTGGATCCAAGGTCTTCAAGACTTTGATGAACTATGTTGCTATAGGGAGGTATATTATCACTCAATAAGACCATTTTTTCTTTTTTAATAAGCATAATTATCCAACTGCAGAATGTGTTCTTAGCTAGAGCAGGACAAAGCCGTGGACTGGCTCCCTGAGGGATGCTGTGGAAAACTCCAGTGTTGGGGGGTCTCTCCCCATGGCCTCTTATGCTGCTCGTTAGTTTGAACCCAGCTGTGCTACGGTAAGGGAAGGGAAGGGAGGCCAGGGCTCCTCAGCTTTTCTTCAACAGAGCAGCCCTGCATTACCTGCTTTGTTCATCTACAACAGTAAGACAGATTTAATTAGAATGATGTGTCCTGTAACAGCAACAAAACGTTTGAAAAATACAGAACTAGGTATAAGGTTTTCCAGCTTTTGAACTCTATGATCTTAAAATTAACATGCCACAAGAGCATAATTATCCAATAATTGCACAATAGACATTTCTAAGTAAAAACTGTAAAGGAATAATCTTGATTAATACTTCTAGCTAATTCTCTCAAACTGAAAGATATTTGGGAGAATTTTCAGTTTTTCGTAATGATCCAAATATTGTATTTACCTTCTAATTTTCTAGTTCCCCATATAGGAAGTCATTTACAGAATTAGCATGAAGAGATGGTAACAGTTACAGCTTTGGTATCAGAAACAAAGAAGGTAGAAACCCTTTAGAGCTGGTGGAAATTCACACCACTTACATGCACCATTTATACACACACATATTCTGCAACCCTTCCACAAAACGAAAGGAGACTTAGCCTTGCAAATGAAACTAATACAAAATGCTGTTATTTAATATCTGATTTAACATTTTCCTTTATTAATAGCCCCATAAAGTTATTTAAAATCCATGAGAATTATAGATATTCAAGTTAGTTTTTATGCAGTTTTCTATAGTATTGCAATTCTATGCAAAGATATCTAAACAATTGCCACTTTGGCAAATTTTTTATACCTTATGGGGTTAGAAGTTCTAATGTCTTCTTAATAGTGCAGTTCATGATCAGAAATGGGTACATGGGCAGTGATGGGGTCTCCAAGGGCTCCCACTCCTCATCTTTCCATTTTATTCAGGATGAGAGAAAAGCTAAAATAATTCAGGCCTCTCTGAAGTTCAGACATTTGTGCTACTTTCCAAAACTTTACTAGGTTTTAGTGATGTGTCACATTTCCAAATTGAATGAGCAATAGTTGATTTCCACATGGACTGAGAGCAGGGGAAAATGTTAGAGGACAGTAAAAGTGACACATAGAGGAATCATTTCCAGTCCTCTGATTCAGCTGACCTCCACTTGCACACCAAGTATTTAACTATCACTTTTTTGAGCACAAATGAGATGCAAGTCACTGGGCAAGGCTTGTAAAAGATATCAAGGACTATAGAAGACATACATCTAAGTCAGATGGACTCACCGGGTTAACTGCCAAAAAAGAGGTCATCAGAGATCTCCTTTCAGAGATTGGCATTTATAAAGCTCCTGTCTCTAAATATGTAAATTTTTTCCCATATATCATCTCATTAATCTTCTAACATCTCTGTGACATGTAAGGACCAACTATTGGCCAAGGATTAGACCCTGCAAAGCAAAGTGACAAGCTGTCCATGGGAAGCCCCTTGCACTGTGGACCCCTGGGTGTTACAAGAAGGTTGGAAGGACTGAAGTAGAGGAATGACCAGTCCTTCTTGCCATCTAGTACGGAAAATGGCTGAATCATGTTCTCATGGCTAACTGCAACCAACTTAGTGCTCCACTCTGCTACGCTTCCTGCTTCTTCACTTGTTTGCTTTTCTTGGCGAACATTACTTAGCTCTTTATCTTCAGCTCAACCATGGCTAAACTGCAGAGGTCTCATGGCTCTAGATTTTGTAATAAGGAACGACGTAAAGGACTGTGCAGCTCCATGTTTAAAATAAAAGCTATTGAAGGCTTTGACCCAATAAAGGAAAGAATAGGCGAGATCAGAGGGTTTAATTTTACAGAGAAATCTTTATGCCTTGGCATATTAGATAAGTCTACATGCAAAACACAGCAACATGTCAAAGGATTCATCGCCGTGTTGGAACAGTGAGGTCGACCTTACCAGCCACAGCCCCTCGAGCCAGAGGCATCCATCCACCCACGGTTTTCCACCTCACCCTCAGTGTACTATAGACTGACCGTCTGCAGTTCAGAATGGGTCACTCAGCTTCTTTTATTTCTTTGGGGTAGTCAGACCCTGAGAAATAACTTAATCTAGTTATTTGCTGCCCATGTCTAAGAATATATATATACATATATATATTTTTTATATGTGGACAGGCACTGGGAATCAAACCCGGGTCTCCAGCATGGCAGGTGAGAACTCCGCCACTGAGCCACCATTGCCCACCCCTAAGAATCATTTTTATTCATTCTTTTAAGTAATTCTGTAGTAACCAAAGTAACCAAAGCAGGCAAATGGTCTCTTCTTGTTGCCAGAAGGCTTTGTTTATCTCTATTTAAATCATCCCAGCCTTTGCATTCTAATAATTTGATCATGCCACCGACAATGACTTAAGTAATTAAAACATTGCAGGAATCTACAGATACTTAATGACATGTTTTTCAATCATTTTAATTTCAGGTTTAAACACATTATGTCTGTGGGATGTGTATCTACCTCTGTTAAATAATTTTGCTTAACATTTCCCCCATGCATTGCAAAGTTGGAAAGTATGTGTTTTTCCATTAAAGAAGCTTTGAATGTAAGTTATGCTAAAACCCAGATCTTGCCTACTAGATAAAATGCTATTTGTAGTGGAGCTGACTTTAGCTTGTGTAATCTGAACTGGAGTCTCTAAAACAGAATTGTGGGTGGAGGTCAAATCTCCCAGGATCTAGGGGTCGCCTCCAGGATGTGCTGGTGGCATCACTCCTGCCGGGAGCTTGTAAGCACCAGGTCCATAACAGTCACTGTCACTCCAAAGGACAGAGCTAGGTATGAGCAAGGACATGAAGCCTGGGCCTCTCTTGGCTCCTAGATGTGAGGTTCAGACTGTGCTTGGAGGTAGTAGCATATTGGGTTATTGAGGTTGTAAAACATTTTACAGTGAGCTCTCTAGAGTAGTTCCAGGGCAGGTAGGAACTCCAAGGCGGGTGTATGTGAGTGGGAGTGGTGCCAGGGCTGAGGATCCAAAGTTGGATGCGAGTAGCAGGTCAACTGCTGCACTGTTGGCCCTGCTGTGTCTTAAAGTGCCTCAGGCCTCTGCCTACTGACAGCCAAAGAGTAATACCCTCCTTTGCACAGCTCTCTGCTCTATGAAGTCACCAATTCAGAAACATTGGGAGGCATGAAAAAGGACCGCGATTCTTTCTAAAGAAGCTGAACCTAATTACTTGTGAGGAAATGCAGTCATGAATTGGGCCCTTAGGTGACCGTGCCTTCGTTATCAGGTGGAAAAGCTATTTCCTTGACATAGCAATTGCTTCTGTGCAAAGATATGATTCTCAAGAATTTAAGGGGCATGAAAAATTATATGTTCGTTTCTTTCTTAAGTATTTAAATATTCTCTCTCACAAAGTCAATATTCTTTGTCAAGATTACATTTTTAACATAACTCTAAATCCCTCCTTTATCCTTCAGAAGTTGAACTTAAGCCAAGAATAACTTTCTTACAAATACTTGCAGCATAATTTCCTAATGTTCATTTTTTTTTCTTGCACCTCCAGAAAGAGCGTTATCTAACATAATTAAAACAGAAAAGAGAAGCAGGACCCTGCTGGGAAATCCTCTATACAAAAAAATGGCAGGTCTCCCAGTACTAGCATAACCTTTCCACATGTCTTGGGAAAAGTGCAGTCTGTAGAGTTGCAGGTATACACATTGAATTTTCCAGGGAAGAGACACCTTGCTTCAGTGACATTTGATTTGCAATTTATCTCCTGACCACCACTACTTCACAGAGGACTAATGCAAAGTTGTGACATTTGAGAAGAGATCATGACATGAGCCTCTTTGGTCATGGGATGCATTCTGCAGAAAGAAAGTTCTGGAATTATGAATAGGAAGTAGAGCAATGCAACTGCTGACAGTACTGGGGATGATGCTGGGGCCAGGGGGTTGCCAAGACGTGTCCCCCCTCTAACCGTGGGCCACCCAGATGAGTGCAGAGAGCCCCAGCCAGGTCCCTGACCGTAAAGGCTCAAAGTCAGTGCCACCTCCATTCCCAGAGGTGCAAAGTGGGGAAGAAAATTCTTACCATGAATACTGTTTTATTTTTGTCAAGAATAAAGCAAGCAGCAACACATTTTTCTCTGGTGAACTCTAAAATACAAGTCTCTTCTAAAATTCAATCTCACTGTATTATTACACTGCTCCTGAAATCTCCACTTGGTTATCTCACAAATCTCTGAAATGAAACCCAACTGTCCCCTCAGACGTGTCATTTAGAGATTTCCCTCCCCTCGCCTTGACTTCCCTTGTGCATGACCTACTGATTTGTTCTCAAGCACGTTTGATACTTCCTTTCAGATCACACTGATCTCATCCCCATTCACTGGTTCTTTGTCCATCTCCAGTTGCAGTTGGCTCCACTGCCTGACCAAGAACAGTAAATTCTCATTATCCACAGTAGTTGTGTTCTATTAAGTCACTGCAAACACTGAATTAGCAAATAGTGAACTATCATTCCTTGGGGAAATACAGGGCTCTCAGTTCCTGCAAGCCTCTGGTCACAATATTTTCATTAACCAATCACTGCATAAACTTATTTTATGTGCATTTCTATTTAAAGACACCTCACTTTCTGTATATTGTTGATTTATTGAACAATCACATTGTTCAACTGAACCTTGAACTCCTGGCCAGCTGCAGTAGGATGAAGTTTATCCAACACAGATATTTTCTCTGCTAGGTTTGGGACCATTGAAACAGCAAAATTGTCAACAAAAAGCACAAACACACACAATAGTGGCACTAAATAACTCGCACAAAGGACATTTGTCTACAATTTGAGAGTTGAAACAAGAAGGTAGAATGTCCCCCTGTTTGACCTCAGCTTGGGAATGTGCACATGGTGTGGCTCAAATTTTCCACCACTCTGATTGTATCCACAAATGACTACAAAAGTGCCATAAGTATTGACTGGGGTTACAAGTAACTTTTAATGAATAGGCAAATTCACAAATGCAGAATCCCAAAATAATGAAGATTGACTGAATCTCCAAGGATCTATTCATTTTCCTGCATCTATATCACCACCCCCTAAGCCTCAACGTGAGCCTTTGTCCCTTCTTTCTTAGATTTGCAACAGACAATTGGGATCCCTGGGTCCATTTGTCCTCCTTTCCATCCATTACCCAGACACACCTGAGAGAGTCTTAAAATGTAAAGCAACTTGCATCACTGCCTGGTTCCCATCCTCTTTACTTCCTGTTGTAGTAAGAGTGTAATCAGATCTTCTCGCCATGCCCAGTGGACTCCTGTTTTACCCTGGCCCGTGACCTCTGCCAATCTTTTCTGCTTCACCTCCTGCCATGTTCCCTTCACTCATCAGACACTGACCACATGGGGCACCTCATGTTCTTGTCCGTGCCAAGCTCCTTCCCACCTCTGGAACTTTGCAAGTACTGTTTCCTCTGCCTGAACTGCTCTTCCCTGCTCGCCTGCAATCCCTCTGCAATTTCAGGGTCCAGCTTAATGCAGTCACCTTGCACTGGCCATCCCTGGCCACCTTACCTGAAGCAAATCCCTCTAAGCTTTTCATTATGACCCCATGTAGTTGCTTCTTGTTATCTAGCACAATTGTAATCATTTCATTTCATGTACTTAAATTTTTGAATTGTGTGTCTCCAGTTTCTAGGCTGTGAACTCGAGGAAGGGTGGACCATGTCTGTCTTGTCTAAAATTATAACCAAAGTGCCTGCACCAGGGCTTGCTGCCGAGTGGGGTTCTATCATCTATGGAATGGCCATATTAACATCCACATTGATCTGTTTATCTACAGACATCACCAAAAGTCTGTGCAATAGTACTGCTAAAGAAAGACTGACAGGAACTTGCATTAAAAAGTTTGTTTCTTTAACAAACAGTGGAAAACTCATCCATGAAGAATTATTATACTATATTGTATAAGCATCTGTTATTTTTAAATTGTGAGCTTTAAAAGTAGAGCTTTGTCTCCTTTCTGTTTTTGAATAACTTTAAAGTGTACTTGAATTATTTTTTCTGCCAACCTTCCAAAATCTGACAAAATTACTAAATGGAAAAATATTAGTATCTTGGATATTATTAGTTTCCTCTTTATATTTTTCTGCTCCTTGATTTAAAAAATGCATGCCTGGGTTCCATCTCTCCCTCCTCTGGCACTCAGGCCCAGGGCCTCCCAAGGCCAGTAGAGGGGGAGGGTCTCACCACTCTGGTGGGCCTTGGGGTGACATCAGTGTGGACCCAGGACCCATGCAAACTTGTAATCTGGCAATAAACTACATAGCCTTGGAGCAGCTTCCCAGAATGGGAGAGCTCGGAACTCCTGCTTATAGCCCTAGACCAAAATGCCATGAATCTGAAAGCCCACTTGCACTGACCATCCCTGGCCACCTTACCTGGGTGTTCTTGAGCAGAAGGCCATCATCTTGGAAGTAGAGGGAGACGTCTAGCAGGTGAGCCCAGCAGTGGTGTGTGTACGGGGTGACCTGGGGTCTGGGAGGGAAGGGCAGCCCTGATGCATCACAGGGGCTCCTGTAAAGGAAGTTGATGTGGTTGCCTCATGCTCTCTTGTCTTGTCAGTGCCAAGCCAGGAGTGGAGATGTCAGGCCAACACCCAGTAGAATTGGGGGAAGGGCCTGGAAGAGCATGGAGTCTTCCTGCAGAATCTCGTGTCAGGGACCCAGGCTGCTCTCAGGCTCTCCAGAGGCAAGGGAGAGGAGAAGGGGTGGGAAACAGTGGTGCTGTCTTCATCTGCTCTGCAACCCCCACTGCCATTCCTACCATGTCCTCTCACCTCACCCTGGTTCTCCCCTTCTGCTGACCTCTATCAGACCACACCCTTCACCTGCCTGTGTCTGAGGTACCCAACCGCACACGGTCCTTTCCCAAGGATGCTGGTCTCTATGTCATCAGCGCCATATTCCAAACGAATGGCTTAAATATGAGAAAGACAATGAGAGGAGGAATGGAGGGCTCGTGGAGTTTTGGTGCTCCCCAAATTACATTCAAAACCTTCCCACTGTGGCATGCTGGATGGAAACTGAGCTGTTCTCTGATGGAAAAAGTGCGGGAACGTGGAGGCCACAGTTCATGTGGTACGATGAGCAAAGGTCACTCTCAGCCATATTATCAATTCCATTGGGCTTTGCATAGTTGCTTAGTCCTTGTGTGTTATATATTTTTGTAAGGAAAGATGTCACAAGTTTAAAAAAGCCAACTTAGAATGCTTTGAAATGACAACTGTTCCAACCTGTATTTCCAAAGGCATACACAGAGTCCTGCTTCAATGTTTTTTTTTCATCATTTACAGAAGGTCCTTTCCCTATCAAGCCACAGCTTTCTGAGAGTGAATGGTCACCTCCTGGGAAGGACACAAAGGGTCACATTTTGGTACATCTTCAGAGCTTCCTAGCAGGGTGCAGAATCGTCTTTGTGAATCTTTATTAAATCAGGCAATCTCAGGTCAGGGAGGCAGTAGGGGGTGGTTGTTAAAAGCAAAACCCTGGAGTCTCCTTTGCTGGGTTTGAGCCCTCTTCCACCTCCTACTGCTGGAGGACATTGGGAAAGGTCAAGAGGCCTATTTTCTCATCTGTAAAACTGGAATGACAATGACACCTGTCAGGGGAATCCAGGAGCTGATAAATGCAAAATGCCCAGCGGGTGTCTGGTACCCAATAAAGGCTCCAGGAAATCAGGTCATTGAAAGTAAAGAAAATCATCATACTTATAGTGATGCTAATTAGTACTAAGTTAAAACAAGTCAGAAGAAAATTCATGGCTTCTTATTATTCTTTGTTATGGATTGAATTTAGCCTCCCAAGAAGAGATATGGAAGTCTTAACTCCCAGTACCTCAAAACGCAAACTTATTTAGAAATTATGCTGGTTTGAGGTTGTTATGTACCCCAGAAAATGCCATATTTTTAAAATTCATTCTTGTGGGTGCAGACCTATTGTGAGTGGAAACTTTTGATTAGGTTGTTTCAATTGAGATTGACCCAGCCCATTCAAGGTGGGTCTTAATCCTTTACTGGAGACCTTCATGAGAGGATAAAAGGCTGAAATAGCCAGATAGCTTGGAGAGAAATTCCACAGAGATGCTAAGAAAGGACCCACAGATGCTCAGAAGGAAAGCCACTGGAATCAGGGGCTGAAAGCAATTGAACCTGAGAGTGAAGGAAAGAAGACATCAGTCACATGCCTTCCCATGTGACAAAAGTGTCCCTGATGTCAACAGCCTTTTTTCAGCAAAGGTATCTTCCTCTTGATGTCTTAATTTGGACATTTTCATGGCCTTAGAACTGTACATGTTTGAGGTAATAAGTCCCCATTGTTAAAAGTCAACCCATTTCTGGAATATTGCATTCTGGCAGCTTTACCAAACCCAACAAGGTTGTTGTAGATGGAATTAATTAAATTCAGATGAGGTCATACTGGAGTAGGGCCACCCCCTAGTCCAATACGAATGATTTCCTTCTCAGAGAAGATGTAGACACCATAGAGGAGTCCATGCCAAGATAGAGGAGGCAGAGATGGAGTGATACACTTACTAGCCAAGAATGGCCGGCCAGCCCCAGAAGCTAGAAGAGGCAAGAAAGGATTCTCCCATATGGGTATCCGATAGAACATCGCCCTGCCAACATCTTAATTTTGGATTTCTGGCCTCCAGAGCTGTAAGACAATAAATTTCTGTGGGTCATCCAGTTTGTGGAGGCTCCAGATAGAACAAAGGTGGAGAAGTGAGGAGAGAACCCAGACACACTTATGTTCCCCACCCAGGCAATGATGCATCTGCATCTAGCAGAAGTTACTTGTGCTGTTGGGTTTTTACAAGAGCCATAACTTTTTCCAGGACAGATAATTTTCCTCCAAGGCAAAAATCAATCTTTCTCCCAGTCCAGGGGGCATAAGGTAGTCTGAGGAAAGAAAGAATCAATCTTCATATGACCATCATCTCTTTTGAGACACTACATAAAACACCAAGGCACAGGAAAGAATTCATTCCCAGTGGAACTGTGACTCACTCAAAGAAAGGTTTGTTTGCCACAAGCCATGCACTGATTGACTTCTTCAGCAGGGCAGAGATCTGCAGAGGATGTTCAGCAATTCAGCGACACAGGTGTCTTCATCCTTCTCCCAACTCACTTCAGCTCTGGACTTCTAAAAATGTATCGTTGTCAACTTTATTCTGAATGAAGAACAGTTGTGTTAAAATCCTCACAGCTGGACTGGTGGGAGCTTACTTCAGTGGCTCAGAAATGCATCAATAACTACAGTGGCATTTTTGCTTCAAAGCAAATATTGCATGATTCCACTTACACAAAATATGCAGACTAAGAAAATTCATAGAGACAGAAAGTAGACTAGAGGTTACCAGGGATATGGGGAGGGAGGATTGGGGAGTTATTGCTTAATAAGTATAGGGTTTCTATCTGGAGTGATGAAAAAGTCTTGGGAATGGATTGTGGGGATGGTAGCCCAACCTTGTGAATGCAATTAATACCACAGACATGTACTCACAAAAATAGTTAAAATAGGAGCCTTTGTGTTATACATATGGTACCACAATTGTTTAAAGAAAGAACACATGCAAAAAAATCTTCAAAGCAACTCTCCACATAACTCCAGAACATTCTATCAGACCATGATTTTTTCCTTGCTTTTTTTGTTATAATTCTTGCACCCTTGTAGAGCAATGGCCCTAGAGTGTCCATTTCACTTTCTCTCCCATAACCATTCACTGGTATCTCGATAACAGCAGTGGCTGCCTGTGAGGACTCGAGGAGACCAGAGCTGAGGGTACCAGATGATGCTGTGCAGTTGAAACTACCCCCAAGAACCTACTTGCTAGTGGGGTGGCAGGTATGTGTGCCATCAAATGTCCATTTCTAGGGACTGACCTGGAGTGAGACACAATTTTAATCAGAGATCAGGAGCAAGAGGGAAAAAGAACAGTTCTGGGCTCTGCTATATCCTAGCAGTTGTTGACCAAAATCAAGCAATATACAAAAGCTGAGGAACACAGGGTTCACAACATTTTCTTCAAAATTGAAGGCAATGAAGGTCAAAAGTCTCCATTTTGGTTTTGTAGCTTTGTTTTTAATTTCCAAAATCTTAATGCGTTCAACTATTCTATGGAGATTTCACTAATATGAAGATATGATTTTGTTTGCTTTCTCCACGTCAACAAGTTTTCAGTATAATAATATTTGATAATCAGGAAGGTGGGTAACAAAAAAAAATCTTCACTCACTTTTGATTTCCATATTAATTATAGAGATTTCTAGAAGGGTAGACAGCCAAAGGACTCGATTTCTGATGGACTTATTCATGAGATTAAATGTTCATCATACTACTTGGCCTGGCTTTGCCCTGGTCTTTGAAGAATCACATTCTTACTTGGAAAACCAAAACAGCACATGAAGCGAGCTCAGGGCAGAGCTGCATGTCACTAATTGCTTCAGTCACAGGTGGGCAGGGCAGGGAAGGACCTTGAGGTCCTTGCAGAGGAATCAGTTTCCCATAGCAACCAGCCAGGGAGCCCTGTATGCAGGAAAGGCACAAGCAGCCCTAGAGCTGGCATTAAAGTCACTCAGGCTTCCAGAAATGTTCATGGCCTCGTTTCTTTAACCAGAATTCTGGTATGCATTGGCCAAGAAAAAATAAGGCAAAAGAGTTAAAAAAAAAAAAAAAAACCTTTTGATCTAATAGAGGCATCCCAAATAGAAATGTAAACATTAGTTTTGGTTTCGCTCTTATTTCAGTTTGCTGATTCTGTAATGAAAATTGAATGCTAATGTTTTTGGTGGCCGCACTAAGTCATGTTCATAAAAGTGCCATGTGTGAATTTTCATTTGACTAGAATATAATTTTAGAATTATCTTTCTCATTTGATAAATGAGAAAACAATTTACTTCATTTAATTCAGAAGCAGCACCTTCTTTCCAATAGAAAAGAATGTTGTCTTGAGAATATAAATGGAAAAATCAGTTTGCATTTAGATATTGCTTAATTTCTATTTCAATTTTTCTAGTCTTCAAAAGCACAGCTCTATTTAAATGGGAAAAGAGAATCTTATTACACAAATCACTTAGGGATTCAATAGGCCCCTTTATAATGGAAGTGTTGAGAGATGACCTTTCTGTGGGGCCTGCGTCCAGTGGGTCAGAGAACTTCAGTCTGGCTGCTGCGTGGCCTCCCCTGGGGGACTGTCACAGAGTTGTCCCCAAGAGAGGCACAGATGCAGTGTGATGGAGCAGGGGCTCAGGGTAGGAGGTGAGATTCATCCCCACAACAGAAGCCATCCTGCATCACAAGAGGATTCACTGCTAGAGTGACCACCTGTCTTTGAGATGAAGTTCAGCTTGTTCTTTTCTGGTAAGCTGCATCCCTGAAACCCAAGCCAGAAGCTTCTTTGATGCATTACATGCATTTTGGCTGGACAAAACAGTCCCCCAAAACAAGAGATGGCGTCCTTGTGGCATCTCTCCAATACTGACAACATAACATTTACTGTGTATCACCTGTCAGTGTTTTGACTGAGAAGTAACACAGAGAAAGTGCACAGTAAGGGAGTTGGGGGGCAACTATGGGAGCAGCGTGTCCCTGGAGATGGCAGGAAGGGAAACATTACCTGTAGAGAATTCAAAAGTGATACTCCAACCTGATTTTTATTGCCACCATGCTCTGGATAATCTCAACAATGTGTGTGACGACAGGACTCCACTCAACCAGAGTGCTCCCAGATGCCCTGCATGGAACGAGAGAGAAGACACAAAGCCTACTTTGAAGCCATTTCCACCGTGAAAACAAAGCAAGTTGAAAGTGCAACGTCAAGGCCAAGACAAGATCCATTTTTAGAAGACCCGACCTTTACGTTGGATCTAAGAGGGAAAAGCCTTGGCAGTGGATGAGAAGTGCCTTGTGACCACAGCAGGGTGATGCCCCTCCATTTGGTTCTCCTGGGCAATGCATCTCTACCATCTGGGCCTTGTACTACCTGCAAAATAAAATTGAATGACAGTCATAATGATATTTTGTGTCCTGAATTGCACTTTGTGAAACAAAGCACAGTTACCCATTAACGAGTTTATTCTAACCAATAATGTCACCTAAGAGCTGTTGGGGAGGGATTGAGTAACCTGGTCCAGCTGTGTGTGGGTGGCCTTCCTTCTGGCTTGGTGAAATCAAGCTTTAGACCTCTGGCTTGGTAGGTAGAATAATGGATCCCTGACGAGCATCTGCGTCCTCATCTCTGGAACTAGTGGGTACGTCACCTTACTGGCAAAAGGGGTTTTGAAGATGCAAGTATATTAAGGACCTTGATGTGAAGATTAAACCAGATCATCCTTGTGGGCTCAACTCAATTATGGGGTTCTTAAAAGCAGAGACCATTCATTCCCCTCACCGGGGTCAGAGGGAGATGTGACTATGAAAGAAGGTCATAGAGGTGTAATGTTGGTGGCTTTAAAAATGAAAGAAGGTGGTCACAAGCCAGGGAATGAGGGCAGCCTCTAGAAGCTGGAAAAGGCAAGGAAACAGATTTTTCCCTAAAAGGCACAAAAAAGAATCATCCATGCTTGATTTTAGTCAACTGAGACCTGCGTTGGATTTCTGCTATACAGAACTTTAAGAGAAAATAAATTTATGCTGCTTTAAGCCACTAAATACATGTTAATTTGTTACAGCAACAATAGGAAACAAATATACTGGTCTCCTAGAAGTTCCTAAGCTAAGTAAGACCTCAGACCAGTGCAAAGGTCTTCCTTCGTTACCAGTTATTCTCTTTTACATTACTCCACTTTTGTCCTTCACGATATTGTTACCATAGTTGCACATTAGCTGTTTAATTGTTGATTTTTCTCTCTTTCCCACTGAGGATAGACTCCATGAGAGAAGGGTCCCTATTTGTTTGATGCTCTACTTGCAGCAGCTTTAATACATACCTGCCCATCCTTAGACACAACTACCATTGAGAAGTTTGGTCTGTGTCCCCTTCCCTGGAGGCTCAGCTAATGTAAGTGACGGTTGACCAATTGAATAATGTAGAAGATATGTCATGGGACTTCCAAAGCTAGGCCACAAAAGATATATCAGCTTCTGCCTGGTTCTCTTGGAAAATTGTGGTTTAGATCCCTGAGCCTCATGTAAGGATCTGAGGCTATTCTGACAGGTGGCAGCACAGGCCACATGGAGAGGACACCTGCAGATGGACCCATGGACAGCTCCAGCTCAGGTCCCATCCAATGGTCACCAGAAGTGAAGATGTCTAGATTGGAGCAGCCCAATGCAACTTTCTGTGGTGCTTAAAATGTTCTTTATCTGCACTGTCCTATTCATAGGTGACTATGGAGCACTTGAAATATGCAAATTTGTGAATGAGTAACAGATTTTTTTTTTTTTTTGCATGGGCAGGCTCCGGGAACTGAACCCTGGTCTCTGGCCTGGCATGTGAGAATTCTGTCACTGAGCCACCATTGCAGTGCCAGAGTAACAAAACTTTCAAGTTAATTTTATTTAAATTCACTTAAATTTAATTAGTTCTGAGGCTAGTGGCTACTCTACTGGACAGGACATCTCTAGATGATTTGTGCTTCAGTGATTGAATCACCCGCAACCTTCCAATCCTTCCAGCAGAGGCTCCTGCCATCAGGGAGCAGAGATAAGTCATCTCTACTGTGCCTTTTCCAAATTCCTGGTTCACAGAAGATATGAGCAAATTAAAATTACTGTTTTAAACTAAGTTTACTTTGGGTCAAATTGTTATACAGCAATAGGTAAATAGAACAGTACTATGAAAACTATGAACCTAAAAGCTCCCACCAGGGTTCGTTTCATTAGTAAACATTCTACAAATATTTGATAAATGAATGAATGATCCCTATTTTAAACAAAAGACAGCAAACATATGAAAGATCTCTTCACATTATGTTCATGATTACCTCTATTTGGGAAAGGAAAAATGACACACAAGATAGGTAAGTTCAGAAAATGAGCATGTTTTGGATGAAATGTACAAGGAATCAGGTTAAAGTTTCTTCTGGCCTGTGGGATTGCCCACAAATGCATTTTAGTTCCCAATTCTTGCTATATTTGGCCTCATGAAAAGATAAAAGAGTTAGGCCGATATTGGTGCATTTTCCTACCCCTTCCTTTCTCTGACTGGGTGTTAATGTGTGTTTGGGAAGGATGTATGAAGATGTTGGGACATGAGGGGTAGGGGAGTAAAAGGAAGGCTCTCTATGAGGATGGAGCCTGTCAGGGTTTGTGGAGGCTACTTGTAGATGCCATGTCCTTCTTACTGGGCTGGGATCTTGTAGGTGTTCTCTTCTCATTCTGTACCCCAAAGTCAATTTCCCATATAGGAGAGTTACACAGCACTTCCCGGCACTATGGAACTGAACCGGGGTTAAGAGTGTCCTGTCTTGGAGGTGGATGGATGGATGGATGGATGGATGGACAGATGGATGATGGATGATGCACGTCTCTCTGCCCCCAACTAAGTGACCCCTTTTGCTGTTTTTAAGTGCTTGATGTTTGAGTGCTTGTATGAATTGATGCATGTGGGTTGCAGTGGAGGAAGGACTATCTCTATATATGCTCAGAGACTTATTATGGAAATTGACTCCCAGGACTGTGGGTATTGGTAAGTTTGAATTCCATAGAGCAAACCACAAGCTGGAAACTTCAATTCCATAGAGCAAACCACAAGCTGGAAACTTCAATGAAGGTGAAGTTGAATTTCTAAGGAGAAGCTGGCTGGCTAAAATAGAGGGAGAAAATCTTCCCTCTGACCCTTTGAAATCCTCAGTCTGGCTTTAAGATCCCTGACCAATTAAAGGAGAAGACTCCCCACATTGCTGAGGGCAAGCTCTTTTGTTGATTGTAGATGCAATCCGACTTAGATGCAATCAATTGACTATGTGTGCCAGTCTATCTATGAAATTTTCTCATAGTAACAATTAGGCCAGTGCTTGGTTGACCAAACAACTGAACACCCTATCTTAGCCAAGTTGACACATGAACTTAACCATCATAATCTCTCTAATTGCTCTGACTAATTTAAAAGCCATTTTGCCACCATGACAGGCTGAGCCTGGCCCAGAACCCATGTTTTCTGATTCTCAGCCAATATTTTGTAATTAAGCCACACAACTACCTCTCCCTAGGCAGCTGCGTGGTTGATTTTTTGTTTTGCTTTGTGGCTTCTTTCCACCCCTCCCCCCCCCAATCCTATGCTCACTCCAGCTCTTTGATTCCAAATTTGTAAATTCCAGAGCTCATTGTGATTCACTGTGACTGACAGAATCTCTTAAATAAAGGGAAGATTCCATTTAAACTATCTTAATGAAACATTAAAACTGCTTCATTAAATTGTAATTATAATTCAAGGAAAACAGTATGGAGAGAGGGAAATTGTTTGCACACAGCTAATATTTTTATAAACACAAGCCCATCTTCCCCGACAAAGCTTTGGGCCCCAGTCCTTCCACCTGTCCAGCCTGTCCAGCTCCTTTTGTGGGGCCTCCTCAGTGTCCCTCACAATCTCTCCATTGCCCCCTCTCTGATTCTAGTCCTGGCTGCTGCCTCCTTCCAGCCCATCTCTTCTGAGTTCCTGAGAAATCTCACCTGAGGAATCCCCATCAAATGCAAATAGTACCTGCAAAGCAATAAAGCATTCCCATAAAAGCAGGAATCTCACAGTGTACTTGTTCTGGAGATCTGTCTTTCTTCAGATAATTAATTTGAATGAAGTGAGCTCTAAGAAGCCTCATCTAATATAGGTAAAGAAGCAGCCACAAAGGCATTTCTCTTTAGACACGGCCCAGGTCATGGCCATAAGCAGCCACCATCTTCAGAAGGATCCAGAAAGTTCTGGAAAGAGCCTTTAGCCTATTCCTTATTCAAAGTGCTGTGGTCAAAACAAGCAAACAAAGTGAAACAAATAAGAGCATTAAAGGTAGTGCATGTTGGATTTTGGGTTTAGTCATAGCAAAAATAAATAATACAGATATTAATTATTGTCATAAATGCTAATAACTGCATCTGTCTCTTTCAGAGAATCCCTTCTTCATTGGCTGATATATTCGCCTTGTCTTCAACAAATAGATCTGTACAATCAGAGGAGCTTTCCTCCAATCAATGCTAATTAAGCGTTTTCTAAATTAAACCCCAAGGGATAGTTGGGTTTAGGAATAAAACATTCCCATAATGACTTCCTTCTCTGTGGGGTCACTCCCTGAGCACACTACCATGCGGCCAGAGCCCATGGTGGACACAGCTGCTGTCCCGGCCCCCTCTTCTCTAGCATATGCTCTCTTGAGTTCTGATGGACCCCCCTATATACAAATGCTTCCCATACTTGGCTGGTGGCAACAGGTGTTGTTATTGTCCACTGCAGACTCTGGACAGTAGTTTCCTTGTCACCTGCCTTCATACAAATGGCCCAGAGTCATTAATCCAGCAAAACCCCATATACGCTTCCCAGAGTCCAGTCAAACCCAGGGTCTGCTGCTCAGGATCGACCCAATGTTTGCTGCCCACCCACTGGGACTGAGACCCTGGGCTCACACAGCAGCTACTGCAGAAGCTCAGCTGCTGCACTGAAAGGACCCCTATCTGGGGGAAGAGAGAGAGCCAGGCAGAGCACTTACATAGTTAAGAGCTATGTAAGGTGACAAAGTGCGTTAGGAACATGGAAAACAATGATTCATTAGCAGGATTGGGTGAAGGGAGAGTAAAACAGGACAGTGGTCCGGCTGCACAGAGAAGGTGATTTGGTTAGGACCTCCAGAGCTGGGACGGAATGGTTTGCAATGCAGCGGAAGCCAGCAGCAAGGCCTCCTGGGCAGACTGTGTGGAGTGGAGGCCAAGCAGGAGGGGCAGTTCCACACTGATAGAAGTCAGGCCCTGGTATTTGCCTGCCATGGAAGAATTCTGAGTGTGGTCCCTCTCTGACTATGGGGCTATTGATGCCTGTTCAACTTGGGCCCCACCACGTTGGCATCTGACTCCTACTCTCACTGTGTGCCAACCACTCTTTCCATATAGTGCTCATGCAACTGTGATCACTGTATCTTCCTAGTAAAGTGCCTGAAAGGCTCGGTAACTTGCAGGACCCTTGGTGAAAATGTTTCTGCCTTCATTTGGCCTTGTTGCTTTGCAGATCTGTCTGATATCTGTGCCATATGCAGGCCTACTGATACCAACCTTAGAACATGCATGCTATTTGTGCTCATCTCTCTATAAAATGTGAGATGAAACATGCTCTTACACAAGAGGTCACTAAACTTTGCATCCTGCTCATATAGCAAGAGAAATATTTCTGAAGACAAGCTGTATATGTTAACATGGCAAAGTATATTTACCTGCTTCTAAGAATAAGAAGAGCATAATGAAAGGGAACAAATACTAAGGCATTTATGCCATCTGCGCTCAATTGCTCTATGACCTCCAAATAGTCTCCTCACTACAGGAGGTTTCCTTTTCGGTTCAGCATTACCAGGTGTTTCACAGATTGAACAAAGTATATGTAATGTCTGGAGCTAAGTGGTTGCTCCACAGATGGTGATGGAGCTTCATGGAAATGATACATGGGAAGCAAATAAAGATGATGTGATTAAAAACCCATTTCCTATTGGGCAACCATCCCTATCATAACCTCATTGTAATATTAATAGATATATTCTAAAATTTAGGACAAAAGCTTTTCTCTCTGCACAAGTTCTAGTTCTTGACTTCAAAGAGTTTATTCTTTAACCCATAAAATGTTTATTAAGATAAAAACACTGAATAAACGAAGCAACAAAACCTATGAATATGAAACAGGTCTTTATAGCATGCAAACAAAAGACAGAACAATATCAAGAGGGCAGATGTGTTTTGCGACAACGGAGGGTGGATTCCTGGGGATTGGATGTTTAGCTATTGCCTAGCAAATCCATTTCCCAGGATGCTGCTTCCCAGCTGTGCCCACAAACGGAAAGTGTAGAAACTAGCTCACCAGATACCACAGACCTGGGCACCCACAGGGGCCAGAGTTGTGAAGGGGAAGAAAAGAGGTCAAGCTCCCAGACTGAGGCCAGTAGTTTATTTATTCAATAGAGTCCATGAATTTTTATTTACAAAATGATGTTGGCAAGGGCACGACTCAGTAAGGACATCCCCTCCCTCCATCATGGAATTGGGATGGTGCAGAGACATAACACCAATCCTCCGTCAGCTGCCCTTCAACAATAGGGTGCCCTCTCACCAGGGTGCAGCTGCCAGGCTGGTTCTGCAGTGCCTCCTGTCTCTCAGGCTCTATAAATCTTTTTTTTTCATATAAACACAAATTAGAGGGATCCTTCCCCTTTTAGCTTCAAGGCTAGAGTGAAAGAGGTTGGCATGACTTTTCTGTTAAGTCTATGATTCCAAAAGTAGAATACAACTGCAGTGGGAAATGCTGATTTGGGGATTCTCCACATCAAATTAATGTGCCTTTGATCTTTGTGAAAATAAGTATCTCTCTTGATCTCAAGTTGAAGATTAAAAGAAACCTTTCCTTATGTAACAGAAAGAAGGTCCTTAGGCATCATGGACACCAATTAGATCGCAGAAGAGAGCATTTAAATGAGGACTGGAAAAGGAATGCATAATATGCACATATTCTCTATCAATAAACCATAGATTTAAAAATACTAACTAGAAAATTTGGCAAAACATTCCTCATAGTTTAGATGAAATTTCAGTTTTCAGAAAAAAATCTTTAGTTCTTTTGGCATTTCCAAATTGCTCCTGCAGCCAGAGGTTCTCAAACTCAACTGAAACAGGTGCATTAGATTGCATGAAGTCACGGCTTATCATAAAACATTTGGGTGTCAGATCTCTCACACCAGGGAAAATGAAAGACCTTTCATAGTAACCATTTCTCATTTCCCTGGAAGAGAATTACAAGTGGATAGCTTTAAGTCAAGAATTAATGTTAGGTGAACACAAATAAGTTCACTATTCACATGAACAAAACCTTAGATGCAAGCAAGAATCAGAACAATATTTGCAAAAAATATTGTGTTCAAAATTATTAACCCAAAAGGAAATGCACTTTAAAAATACCTGCAAATGGGTTCTATTCTGAAATAAATCAACTCAAAAAGTAGAAAATATTTTTCATTTTCTACTCAAAAAGAGTAGAAAGCATTAAATGAAAATGCAAGAACAAAATTTGTAGAATATGCTAATGCTGTATTTAGAGGAAAATTTATGGCATTATAGTCAATGACCTCTGATTCCACATAAGAAACAAGAAAATGAAGAACAAATTAAAGCCAAAGTAAGTGCAAGAAAGTGAATAATATCAGAGGAAAAACAGTGAAATACACACAAAAATTAGAGAAAATCTTTGAAACTAAGGGGAATTTTGTTGAGAAGATCAACATTAATTAATCTCTATTGGCACTGATTAGAAAAAAATATGGAAGCCAAAATTTACCAATAGCAGGTAGCAGAGATATAACATCGCACAGATGCTACAGCTATATGAAAGATAAAAAGGAGCAATACAAACAACTGTATGCCAATAAATGGACAACTTAGGTGAAATGGACAGATTCCTCGAAGCACACAACCAAAGCTCACTAAGGAAGCTCTAGATGGCTTGAATGAGCCCTAGATCTCTTAATGATATTTCAGCCACCCCCTCCCCCCCTACACACACATACAACAAAGAAAACCCTAAACCTAGGAGTGAGGATATCCAATTGCTCCAGCACAATTTGTTGAAAAGACAGTCCTTTCTCCACTGGATTGTCTTTGCCCTTTCATTAAAAATCAATTACCCATATATATGTGGGTCTAATCATTATATAAATGAAAATCATAACCACAATGACATGTCATCACACCTATAAGAAGATCTAAAATTAAAAATGCTGACCATGCCAAGGATTGCGCTCCATGCCAAGGAATTCAAACCCTGGTTACGTGAATTATGTACCTAAACAAACATGTTCTTAAACTCAACCCATGTCCCTGTGAATGTGGACCCATAGTATATAGGATCTCTTGAAGATGCTATTTTAGTTAAGATGTGTCCGAATTCAATGAGGGTGTGCCTTAATTTAGATTACAGGATGCCTTGTAAAGAGAACCTGGGAGTCAGAAGCTAATAGAGAGGACACTGCCATGCAATGGAAAGCAGAAAGACAAGCCCAGGAACTCCAAGGATTGCTAGCAGCCTGCACCAAGATGCTACAGTGGTCGGGGAGAAAGCAAGCCTCGCTGATATCTTGATTTTGGAATTCTAGCCTCAAACTGTGAGCCAATAAATTCCTGTTGTTGAAGCCAACCCATTGGGTAGTATCTGTGACAGCAGTTCTGACAAAGTAAGACAAACCCTCGTCTGTTGCTACTGGAAATGTGAAATGGGACAACCACTTTGGAAAGCAGTCTGGCAGTTTCTTAATAGTTAACATGTCCTTTCATAGAACGGAGCCCTTCCCTCTTTGGCATTTACTCAAGTAAAGAGAGAGAATAATTTCATACAAAGGCCGATACACACGTGTTCATAGCAGCTTTACTTGTAATAGCCTGAGTCTGGAGACAACCTAAAAGTTGACTGGATAAATGAATTGGAGTATAACCATACTACAGAGGCTATTCAGCAATAAAAAAAGAGTGAATTAATGATGCATGTTACAACATGGATGCATCTCAAAATAATTATGCTGTGCATAGGACATCAGACAAAAAGGAGTCCATTCTGCATGATTCTATTTATATAAAACTCTAGAAAATGCAAACTCATCATCATGACAGAAATCATAGCAGTAGCTTCTTTAGATGGAGGAGTGAGAGGAGTACGAGGGAAGGATTACAAAGGGGTATGAGGAAATTTTGGAAGGTGATGGAGATGTTTAATATGTTAAATATGGTGATGCTTTCACTGGCAACGTGCATCTCTGTGTGTGCATGCATATATATACGTCAAACTTAACAAATTCTACACCTTAAAAACCAAAGAAAAATCCCAGTGGCTTTTCCTTTAGTGATAGGGAAACAGGAAATGCCCCACTAACATAGACCCAAGTTCTGTAAGACCCCATATATGATTTTTGACAATGGCACCAGCAGCTCTTTTACTGAAGAAAGTATTGTCATCAGAAGTATCAATTTCAAAAGGTATTGAGATCCTTGGTTTGGAGGGAAAATCTTCCTTCTCTGGCCCCGTCTCATCCAGGACCCACAGAGCCTGCATTTGGGATGAACAAGGAGGGCCAGAGAAGAGGTGGGGTGAGGGGTGAGCCTGTCTGGCTTTACAGATGGCCTCGGGCAAAGGGTAGGGAGTTGAAGGTCCAGGATGAGCTGTCTCAGAGTTTCAATCTTTACCAGGTTAAACCTTGTATTTCCTAGGAAGTAGCCAGTGAAATGTGAAGAAACCGTATGCATATTTGCTTTTTGGTTGTGTTTTGTTTTTTAACTGAGCAGAATTTTCCAGATCCGCTTACTAAGCAGAATTTTAATTGGCATGGTACATGACATCATGACACCATTGTCCCACTAGGAAACATGGCTGGTAAAAAGGGAACATATTTGGTGGTTCTATGCTTTTTTACTTTTGTCGCTCTGTTTGAAAATAGGGCTGCTGAGATCAGCTGAATGTCAGACTCATTATATTTTCCAGGTGAATGAATCTCCAGTGAAGAAGGCAAAAACACAAACTGGAACAGTCATAAGCATATTCCACTGATGTAGGACTAAAGAATTCCTGGTACAGGTGCAATCTCTGAGTTTATTCCTTGAATCTATTTATTATGCTCTTTGAAGCAAAATTGTAACAGTGAAGGTACAAATTAGATGTCTACTTGGTATGAGAAGGTGAGGAACTAAAGTATAGGTGAAATAAAAAATTTGGTGAGGGATTTTTGAGCAAGGTTCTAGATTGTTTGACAAGCCATTTTATATAGTTAGAGAAATGTGCTTACAAATAACATTTGGAATATATATTAACACAATAATATTTTCACTGTAGATTAATCTCTGGCTTGTTCAAATAGTAATATCACGAGAATTGAGATGAAGAAGTCAAAAGACAATGAACATAGAACCCTTACATAAAATTTATTCTATCCTCTTTACTTTAAAAAATATCCCTATGTGGGTGGGCCACGATTGCTCAGCAGGCAGAGTTCTCGCCGGCCATGCCGGAGACCCAGGTTTTATTCCTGGTGCCTGCCCATGCAAAAAAACAAAAAAAAATCCTAAGTGCTCTAATTTTTCTAAACTCCACCTCTAGATCAGGCATTGGCAAATTTTTCTGTCAAGGGACCAATAGTAAATATTGTACGCTTTGTAGACCATGCCCCCTCTTTCATAACCACTCAAGTCTGTACTGTAGTATCTAAGCAGCTATTGTCAATGAGTTTATAACTGGGTGTGGCTGTGTCCAGTAAAACTTTACTTACAACAACAGGCTGGGTTTGGCCTCTAGGCAACAGTTTACTGAGCCCTGATCGAAGGCAGGAGAACACCTAACTGCAGGTGCGGACTGAGGCAGGGATGCAGCTATAGCTGCCCAAAGCCTGTCTGCAGGAAACTCTAAGTCTTCATCGTAACAATGGTTGCATAGGCAAATGCTGACATAAAATCAAACAACTGAAAGAAGTCTGTCTATCCATTATGCTTAGGGTGCTGATGTTGCTATTTTCTAGAATGAAAGAAATGGAATCATAAGAGCTTAGGGCTGGAGGACTGGTAGACTATGCGTCAGCCAGCAAACCTTGAAATACGGTTTTATCTTAATAAATTGAAGAGAACTTGTGAATCTTCCTAATTCAATAGAGCTCAGGGATTTCCTAAACCTAACCCTACCCTAATCTCAACTCTAACCTTGCTTGGGACAGTTGGACAACGTTCCTTGAAGTTGTATTTGCATGGAAAACATACTGTTTTTACTTAGGTTGTCTGCTAAGCATTAATAAAACATATTCAAGATTTTCTAAGCTGCTTTAGTTGTCACTTCTGATGATATTGTGGAAGCATCAACACAGCAAACAACTGTCTTAAAGAATATTATTGTTGTTACTATTTTTAGAGGCTATAGAACTGGCATAAACTATTGGTAGCTACTTTCCTTACCTTAAATAACAGGAGGACAGAACCTTCCAAACCACAGACAAGTCAGCCTTTTTCCTTTTGAAGCTCCCTTACTGAGATCCCTTTTCTGACCTGTCTTCTCTTCCCAGCTGCCATTACCCGCACCACTTTTGAGAATCTTTTCTCGTAAAAACTGAAGTCAGAATAAAATGTTGCTTCCTCTTCTCCCCTCTTTCTAGCTGGTTCCCCAAACAAGCCAATCAAGGCTTTTTATCTTAAGAGTTTAAACCCCTGGTCACAGTAGATGAATGAATAGGGAATAACAAAAACTACCCATTGGAAGGGAGTTCCAAGACATGTCAACACAGTCTGCTCTGTATCTGATTTCCTCTTTAATAGTCCTCTTGGAAACTTCTTACCTACCCCTTCCCATTTTCTTTTTATCCCCAGGGCTGGAATTTTAACATTTCAGTGTTCTGTGGCAAAATCTTTTCCCCTCCTTTATGGTGTTACATAAACCCTGTGTATAACCATCTTAGAAGTACTGTTAAAATAGAACACGATATTTTAATATCTAAGCCGTGCCAGTCTTGTGACAGTGTGCCCAAATCAAGGGAGGCATTGCATGCTATTGGAAGTCTTACTGGCAGTTATAATAGGTAGTTGCTACTTTAACCACTGAGCACCCACTATGGCTTCTTGTGGCTAAGGGGTCCTGATATTCCTTTAGGGGAAATACCTCTCCCCCCTCTGAGCCCATGTGCCAATGGTGAGGCTGACTCCACTCCAGAATAAGAGAGAAGTGAATTACCCAGACCAGGTTGAATTGTGCATTTCATCCCCCTGTCCGCAGTTATCAGGTAACTGCATTAGAATCCCCAGTGTTGTCAAGATGGAAGGCAGGGATCATACACATCCCCTGCCATGGAAAAAAGAAAATGATAGGAAAATGTCTCCCTTGTCCAAGGAAGCATTGGCATTGTCAAAAGGTGGGAAACACTCATTGGGACAAATGTGTCCTGTTGTCAGTAGGCAGGTGCCCTGGCACCCAGTCTCAGTGTGCACGCCTGGAGAGCACTGCAGCTGTTGGCCCATCTAGCCATCATCTAGTCCTGCCATATGACAGAATCTATTCTGTTCGAGCACCAAGACCCACAGTAATTTCTCCTCTAACAAAAACTCTGGATCCTCACAGGAGAGCTGGGCTTTGGCAACTTTCCTTGCAAGTTGTCATGCTCTCTTTGCAATTCTTTACAAAATTCTTTGCAAGAACTTCATCAGCATCTCCTGAACCTTTCCTGCAAATGTAACTGATGGCACGTGAATGCTAACTTCCCCTCATTAAAAAAAAGAACAAGATTATGTTAATAGGTCAGTTGGATGAGAATTTTTTAAATGTGGTTCTACTTACTAATACTAAATATTTAATAATACCTAATAATAGCAATAAATAATCAATTGCAGGTTTTTGAGCCTCTTCTGGCTGCACCTGTGGATGGAAGAACAGGGAATGTCTTATGACTCACTATAGCTCTTAATTTACTTAATGTAGGAATTGAACCAATCATACTGGACCAAATTGATACTAATTTACTGTTGAGGTCGTCTTTGCTGACTATAAGTAAGTACTGTGAATATCATCTTCTTAATCATCTGAAGCTCATCCCACCATGCGAGGGAGTGTGCTCCTGGTCATGGACTGCTGAGGACCACAGGGTGTGGCCCTCGCAGAGCCCAGCTGCTTCCTGAGGACCTTGTGATAAATTCGACAGTCTAAGAATGAAGTCAGGCTATTCTCACCATTGTATTATTCCATATCTGCATTTCTTTAAGGTTTTACCTTTTGCAAAGCACTGTCTTATTTATTATCTCATTTAATTTCTTCAACAACCCCATGGAATCCATTCTATAATTTTTTAGACGGAAAATGTGGGTAACAGAGTGTTAAACAACTTTCTCAACTTTACTCTGCTTGCTAAAGATCAAGGTGGGATAAGAATTCCCACCCCAGCTCAGAGGTCTTTAAGCCATGCCAAAGCATGGGCATAAACATTGATTTTACAATGAAATTCCCATCCTGTGATTATTGACTGAGGTTCTATACCAACTTTATTTGTAATGAATAAGACTTTAAAAGGTGAGCAAAGATCTAACTTTCATTAAAATGTTGTATGTTTTAGATAACCCCAAGGGATAAATCCAAGGGATTGTGGATTCAAGGAGAAGAAAGAAAATAAATGTTTCAATTGTGCAGTATCTGAAGTGTATCATAGATGAAGGTAGGATTAGTTATAATGCTGTTTTAGTCAATCATTTTTTTAAGTCTTCCTCCCCTCCAAAAGCAATCCAGCACAGGTAATTGTGGATTCTAAAGTAGTTCTTGTATAGAGGTCCGTAATTGAGGAACAAAATCAGGTAACCATATCCTCCATTGCCAGCCAACTCAATGACCATTTCTGGAGGACTATTTTATATCTGCTTCAAACTATGTAGGACGTTTATTCTATCATCCTGGCTATAGGAAAGATGCTAAGGAAGTTTGCAGAGAAATGTTTTCAGAATTTGTACTAATTCAACATCCTGCTCAAATAGATCTAGAAGCTAGTTGGAAGGAAAATGAGCATCTCAGAACTGGTGGTGACATACGTTTCACCTGCCAGAGTATCTTGGCACTTAAACCTGGGTCCATTCATCTCTTTCATTCCCCCCTTATGAGGACATTAGCACAGAGAAATATTTTTCTTCTGGGGTAACAGTGGTAACACAAAGGTGATGTTAAATAGCAGTAGACAATGAGAAAATCAGGAGCTATGGGGCTTTGCAAACTGAAGGATGCATGTACGCCCCATCAGAAAGCACAACTACTGTCAGTGCCACGTGATTGCTGCTGAGCCAATATGGGTTTCAGTTGTGCCAGATTATCATTAAAAAAAATGAATATAGGAATTTTCTTTGTGAAATCACCTGATTTTTAATACTGAGTCAGTTTTTAAAAAATGTTTTGAGGTCAAATTAAAACACATCTCCAGGACACCCTCCTCCTTTCTCCCTCTGACATCAACATTTCCTTCTCTCATGATCACACTATCATTTCTTCCTTCTGCTGCCTCCATTATGTGTTATCACCACATTGTTAATTCTTATTGCTGCTACTTGCCACCATGGGAAGGAGTTGTCTATCAGCTGCTGAGGAAGGCTAGGAAACCAGCTACGGACACTGTTCCCATCATCTTCACCCTCACCTTGGCAGAGTATGTGCCCTAGAGAGGTTTATTCAAGAAAAGAGAGCAACTCAACTCAAAAAAGCCACACTGAATCAATCTTGACGCCGAAATGCCTTGAAGTTTCTAAGCTACAAACAAGTATAAGGAAGGCTTCATCCAAAAAAAAAGATTCAGAGTGAATTACCTCTAAGTGGGAAGATCAACTTTCAAATATCAGTGAAAGCAACACCAAGTTGACTGAGTGATGGACTTAATTATTTTTCAAGTTCCATATTTCTTTAAGTCTTACTAATAACTCTGTGCTGCTTGGATAAGAACTGGTTGCTCTCTATTTTATGCTTATATTTTACATTTTTCAAGCCTTTACACTGAGAGAATAGGTTAAATTACCCTGAGTGAATATTTGAAACATTTAAAGCACTTTTACAAGCTTTAAGTCAGTTACTACCTCATGAGCTAGGCAGGGCAAAAATTACTCATTTGTTCATTTAATACATAATTTTGAATGCCAGTGGTGTACACAGAACTGGCAAGATACTGTTAATGTAGGAATAGAAAAGTAAAATGGGGCTCTCTGGACATGGAAATTTCATCAAACCCTGGGTGTGCAATGGGCTAATTCACAAAGTCCATGGGTTTTGACCATGGTGCTGGAGCAAACCTCAGGTCCCAGAACGGGGCTAGGTAGAAGCAGAACTGGCTACATAATCTGCAGGACTCAGTGCAAAATGAAAATGCAGTGTCATTAGGCAACAATTATTATGGATTTCAAGATAGTGTTAGAGGAGCACTGTGCTGGTTTGAAACTGTTATGTACCCTAGAAAAACCATGTTCTTTCAATCTCAATACAATTTTGTGAGGGCAGACCTATTGTTTGGGGTGGACATTTTTGATTAGGTTAGTTCCATGGAGATGCAACACACCCAAATGTGGGTATGACCATTTGATTAGATTATTGTCATGGAGGCGTGGTGCCGCCCATTCAAAGTGGGTCTTAATTAGTTTACTAGAGTCCTTTAAAAAGGGAGACATTTTGGAGAGAGCTCAGAGGCAGGCATTTGGAGATGCTTGGAGAACCAACACAGACACAGATGTTTGAAGATGCAGAAGAAAACCTCAGAAAGACCCACAGGATCTACGAGAGCCGTTTGAAACCAAAAGCCAGAGACGAGCCCTGCAGATGTTGCCATGAGCCTTCCCGTGAGCTGCTAAGCAAGCCAGAACCCAGAGCAGTGACGTGAGGGCCAACAGATGCTTAGAGAGGAAGCCACTGGAATCAGAAGCACAAAGCAACAAACCAGGAGCAAGGACCTCAGACACCAGCCATGTTCTTTCCCGGCTGACAGAAATCTTGAACATCATTCATCCTTTCACTGGAGTCAAGATATCTCTATCTGGATGCCTTAGTTTGGACATTTTAAGGCCTTAGAACTATAAACTTTGTAACTTAGTAATTCCTCTTTATGAAAGCCATTCCATTTCTGGTTCATTGCATTCATGGAGTAATAGTGAACTGGAAGGAGCACTAAGCCAACTGCAGGGCCTTTCAGAGCATGGGGTCCTGTGCAAATACAGAGCCCTCACCTGTGAAGCCAGCCTTAGGGATGAACACCCCAGGACAGGAAACAAACTAAGTGCATAGATTCAATAACATGAGTACTAAGGTCTTGTTTAGGGAAACGAGAGTAGTTTGATGAGGCCTAAATGTGAACTTGGAAACACAAAGCCTTGAGGTCTTTTTTAGGAGATTTGGCCTGCACTTTGTAGACAATGGGACATTATAGAAAGTTCTCAGCAGGTGGAAGGCTAAATCAGACATGCTTTGGACATATAATTGTGGTAGCAGGAAGTATAAGGACTAGCAGAAGATGACCGATGATGCTAAATCAGGTTTAGTTAACATACCATGAAGTCCTGAAACAACTTTGTGGCAAATTGGCTGGAGAGAAGTGTGCTGTGAGGATTTCTTCCAGCCTTCCTAGACTTGGTATGAGCAGTTTTTCTTAAGTACCTGCATGGTGGTGGCCCCTGTTCCACACGTATGACCCATGTTGAGGCACATTAATTAATAGTGGTGCTTTGTAACCATGGACCTGAGGAATGGTTTGTCAGCATGGTACATTGATAAGAGTGGTATTGAGGATTTGCAGTCATCTTGATGAGATGCTTTGATGGCTCTGTCTTTGGTTGTAAATGACCTGTAGAGTATAAAAATCCCAGTGGAAACTCCGTTTTGCACTTGCTGGTCTGAGATGTTCTGTGCTCCTGGTGGTGGTTCTTGATCAGAGAGAAAAAGTCACCATTTGGAGCCTGTGCTTGGCCTCTCCAGACTCCTTGGTGTGAGGCAGTCTTTGGCCATGATATACTTAGTTTAGGGCTGTTGCTATCTTTTACCTTTATCCTGCAATAATCTGTGATGTGTAAGCATGGTCATTTTGGGTCTTGTGAGTCTTCTTTAGCAATTAAATCCTCCCTACCAATGTTAGTATGAGCAGCAGAAGGAGAGATGTTGGGGAAACTTAGTTATGATGTGTGTGTTTGGGTGAGGGAGAGGGAAGGACCTGGCATAGCGCCCAGGTTTCTGGCTTGAAAATAAGAAATGGTGGTACCTTGAACCCAGGCAAGCAGAAGCATCTGAAGAATAGTTTGTATATCAGATTAAGAAAAGACTTGTGGATAACTTGAGTGAGGGGCTTGTGGGATCCCTAGCTGGAGAGGTAAAGGAATAATTGCTGATTTGGATTCTGTTTAAGGTTGTCTTCTAGAGTCTTGAGGGAAGCTGAGTGGAACGTACAACTTTGGAGGAAAATGACATCACTGTGGCATCTTATTTTTCAGTAGCATGCTTAGGAAGGAATAATCAAATCTTGATCAACAAGTTAAGTTAACCAAGGAGGTTCACTTAAATGAACAAAGCTGACCTGGGGGAAATTAGCATGAGCAGGAGATCACATTAAAATGATGATAACCAATTCAAAAAATTTAAGACATGATACAGTTAAAATCAAACAAGTTGACAGATAAGATTGGGCTCTGCACTTCCATTTTGTGTCCATTTCCATAAAACTGTGCTAAATCTAATATATAAAAAAACATGAAGTACAAAGATAGCTCAATAGAACTCACATTTGTACTTTTATTAAAATTGTATTGTGCCCTGCTGGGGTATAAATTATGCCTCACACAAAAGACATGATCAAGTCTTAAATCTGTGCTCCTGTAGGTGAACGCATTTGTAAATGGGACCTCTGAAGATGTTACTACCACTTAAGGTCTGGACTCACCATACAAATGGGGTCTTCAAGACTCCTACTTAGATGAGTTCAAATTGAATCAGGGTGGACATTAATCTAATGATGTCATTATAAGGAGAAAAAATCTAGACAGAGACACAGGTGACTAAGAAGGAAAAGTAGAAGCCAGAAAAAGAAGCTATGTGATGATGCAAACCAAGGAACCCCAAGGATTGCAGCAATCAAGCACCAGAATGCTGCAGTCTGAGAGAAAGCATGACCTGTCAAAACCTTGATGTTGGACTTTTAGCTTCCAAAATCATGAGACAATAAATTATTGTATATGCTAACCAGCTTGTGGCATTTGTCATAGCAGCACCAGAAACCTAAGACTTACTGTTACTGTGATTTAATTTGAAGCTATGGTGTCTCGCATTGCCCATATGGACATGTGTCTACCATTTCTCTCCTTAACTATACTTAGTACATCAATAACGGTGAAGATTATCTTCTATTTCCCACAACTGACAATGTGGCAAACTGAGAAAGAATAAAGCCTTTCTTTAGAAACACAAACTTAGAAAATATTTGACAAGAAATGCAACTGAAGATTTTTTAAAGCATTTATCTCAAAGCATAGGGAATCAGTATGTAGAAAATGTGACACTAAAATCTCTAAACCCATACTTTCTTAATCATCATAGTTTCTCTTTATTATTGCCCAAGGTGTAAATGGTAAATTAAAGAATAGAATCAAGTTTTTACATTTAGCCCTTTTAATTCTCTACCTGTGGTCACACATATTTTTCACACCAGGAATATTCAGAAATGACTTTTAAAATTGCCTTTCAGAAATGAGTTCACTCATTTGAAACTAATTCAAACTTTCCAAACAGGGCATCTAGAACAGTCCAGGGAGACCTCCACCCTGTGGAGAAAGCACTTGAAGCCATGTTACTGCTTCCCAAAAATGATTGCAGAGCACCCTGCAGGTCATTTCACAAGCTGGAGACTAAGTTTTCCAAAAATTTCACCCTTATCTGAATCATATCCAGTATCCCATCTGATATGGTTTCCTCTTCCTTTATCTGAATGAGGTCATTCAAGATCTTTCTATTCCTAGATTTCAGGGTTCCAGTTTCTCACTCTGCCTGTGCAGTGGCACAGTGAGCCTGGTCATTGATAAAACATTTGGGGGAGGAGAATAGGACCTGAAGTGTAGCGACGTATTGGTGATTATAAAAGAAACATAGGTCTGTGCCTCCTAACACAGAAACTCCCAGTGGATGCCTGTGGGATGACCAGCTGGTGGAGAAGTGGTGGGCAGGTGTTGAGTAGATTTAGGAGGAAGGATAAGGAAGGTGGGGAGTGAGCAAAGCATCCCTTGGTCCCTGAGACAATGTCCCTGTCCTTCAGTGGTGCTTCCTAGAGTTCATGACTGTAGGGACATTTATTTGTGAGTGACATTAGACACACAGGCAAGCATTGAATGAGGGTTCTGAGAGTGAGGCAGAAATTCTCAAAGCTTGGGAGCTAAATCAGCAGAGCAATTTTGAATTTTCTCCCTTTCCCCAAATCTAGTGCAAAAAAAAATGAGAGAAAAGATCTAGATGCCCTTTATAAATGGTAAAATCAATAAGATTGAGAAGAACCACTTAATAATGAGAAAGTGTAGCAATATTTATTTATAACTTGGAGAGTCCCTTGGTTAGAAAAGATAAGATGCACAAAATTAAATTGCTCCCATCTAGAGGAGCAAGTGTTCAGCGACCTGATACCTTGCATCAAAGATCTCCTTTTGAGTAGATTTTTACAATTATATTTACAGTGCACAAGGTGACTTATTTCTCAAGTCTGAAATATTGCCACTACATTTTCACTAGAAACCAAGCAGTTTTACTTAAGAATACAAACCACTGAGAAAGTTATTTAGCAGTTCAGTTGGGTAGTCTTGTGCTCGCTGATTTTAAAGATTAAGTTTATAATGTCTTTAAAGCACCCTTTTTTATCCCAGACTTTCCACATTTCCTTTGGAAGCATTGAGAAGGTCCGAACTTATGATGGCAGATCATCAGTTGGATGGCAGTACCTGAAAAAGAAGCCACCGCATCTCCCTCGATAATGGCACGTGAGACTCCAGCAAGTGAGTAGTTCACACTGTCCAGTCCAGGGATTGGGTTTAATTCGCTTTTGAGTCTCTAATACGTGGCTCAGGGTCTGGCATTTTGAGATTATCAATTAATAAAATCTTTAAAAAATACTTACCAGTGGTTCTTTTATCTTTCCCCTAAAGATATGTTTTATTGTGAAGTTTGGTTTTATTCAGTAATTTGCATCTTCATAGGGGGCACTAATGGAATCAGTCAGCCATTTGTGCATTTGAAATAAGATGTTTGCTGGACAGAAGTTTCCTGTTGCCTTTCCCCTGCAGCCAATGAAATGAAAAGAAAACAATTTAATACCAGCTTCCTGAAACATGAACAAATAAACAAAACCAGGAAATGAAGCCACAGACATTTAACAGAATAGTAAAGAAATGTGCTTTTCAATGCTTCGTTGCATGGCATACATAAGAGGACTTTCAAATACATAATGTTTAAGAGATGTACTTGAACATAACTACAGAAACTAATTAACAAACCCCCTTGGTTAAGTATTTAATTGAATGGAGATCTGCCTTTGCTGGCCAGGAAAATTCAATCCAAATCAACTGTTTTAGAAAAAGCTGGAAGTTACTAAGATTAAGGTAAGAAAAGAGCCCGTATTTGCTAAATGTCCATGTTCCAGCTATTGCACTAAGCATTTCCACATAATTAGAATTTTTCCAATCAATGCTTTGGAAAAACAAGCCAAAACAATGATTTTCTAATAGTGTATTAGTGATTTTAAATGCATACTCTATTGAAAATTCAGAATGTTAATTATGAGAGCATTTAGCACAATGGTTAACTTAGAATGGACTCTTAAGGAATTTTCGATTTACTACTATTTTACTAATCATAAGATGGCTGTGGTCAAGGAAGGAAAAATGGCTTTAGGAATGAGTGGTCAACTATTTTGCTTGATCAGTATACACAGCAGGAACATAATGCAAACCAGTGAATGGGCTTTTCCATCATTAGGAAGGTACTTTCGTGTAACTGACAAAATGTGTTCAAATTTGGGTTTCTCTTTAGCTGTTTAGAAAGGCACCTGACTTTTCAGCCTTGCAGATATCAAATACCTCAAAAAATCCTCTCTAATCAAGGCAGTTTCATCTTCCTGTGGGGCAGTTGGCAAACACTTCAGTTACGCTTGGACCACACTTAGAAATAGCAGGTAAAATGTTTTGAAATGAGGGGTCAATTGGACAAATATAAAGCTCTGCGAACATGTAAAGTAATCAGAAGCAGCAATACTTACTGCTCAATTTAACTCCTTATAAAACTCAAATACACCAACAAATTGTTATATTGAGATGCAAGAAAAAAATCCCTTCTATCAGCAAAGGTCATAGTTTTTCTATTCAGAAAAATGCCTGTGGACACAGTGAAGAGTCAGTGGGTAATAGATTCAGAATGACTAATTAGGCAGTTACAATTTAGCCTAAAGTCTCAGCACTTATACGATTCGTGAGATCGAGATCATCAGAACTCTTGAGGCTGAATCATGTTTTTGGAAATCCTCTCTCCTTTCTTTATTCTTATTTTTACAACAGATGTCAAAAAGCGTATGTTGTTGAGACAACGAAACAATGAATTGAGAACTCCTCTGATTGACGTGAAAGAGAAGTCGGTGATTCATTCCCGAACCCTTTGGAAACTCAAGTCTGTTGATTGAAACTCAGTTCTCCTGCAGAAGTAAAACTTGGTCTAAGTAAGCAGGACTCATATTCATTCAAACTTGCCAAGAGGTTTCCATAGTGGTCTTTGTCTATAGGTTTCCTGACTGCTCCTTTACTTCCAAAACCTTCGTATCTTTTGTGTGATACATTTCTATTTCTACATTTCAGTCTGGATTATGCCAGTTGTTATTTAGTATTGAAACATATTTTACTGTAAGCCAGGAAAATTGTAGTATATGTGAAGTTTCTTATGGTAATGATATATTTTCTGTGTTTTTTTTTACATTGGCTTATAAATAGAGGATGGATTATGAGTAGCCAAATATTAAATCTAATAAATTATGAGAATGCTGAAATATATTGAAGGCTTCATGGTCATTTGATGTACTATGTATTCTTCTTGATAAATATTCCATAATATTTTCATGCCTAGGACAATGGAAACAAACAAGGGGCATGCACAGTGGTGATTGTAGCCGGTGCACAAGGATATCTGATGAGATTGTTAGAGTTCCATGTCCATGTCCTATGATGTGCTGACTCCTTTAGTTATTACTCTCTACTCACTATTTGCCCCAGCAGTTTTGAAGAGCTCAAACTGATAGTTTTCTAAATTCTATAATAGCATAAGATTCTAAAACCTATTTTTTAGAATGGTCTGGTAACAAGTGGGTCCTCCATGTTTATTCCAATGACTTAGGACTCTTCCCACCACAATACACAAAGTGCCTGATTTCCCATCAAGATGTGGTCCAACAATGTTCTTTCCCAGTCTGCTCCGATTCTTATGGATGCTCGTCATCGGGGCACCCACATTGTTCAGACCCACCGCTTCTTCCAACCAGTTTCCTGCTACTCGCCAACATCCGTCCATCATTCAGGCTCCTCATTATCCCTCCAAAATGCCCACATCCACGTTACTCTCTTCCTCCATCTGCCACATTCTTTGTCCTTCACGTCAATAAAACCCCACATCTTCTAAACAGCTTTCCATTACCAGGTCACATCGATTTCCTTCCTTATCATTCTATGACACATGTCCTTTGTCTCATTTATTTTCCCACTTAGTCAAATATCACCTCATGTTGCAATGCTTTTTAAAAAGCAACTTTATTAAGGTATAATTAACATAGATAAGTAGAACATATTTAAGGTACACAATTGGTGAGTTTTGACATATGTCTACAACTATAAAACCATCACCACCATCAAGATAATAAATATATGCATCAACCACCAAAGCCTCTGGTGCCTCTTTGTAATCCCCCTGATGTTTCTTCCATCCTCTGGGAACCTGTCATCTGTTTCCTATTACTATGAGATGAGTTTGAGTTTTCTAGAATTTTGTATAAATGGAAAACTACATACATATATATTTATGTATATCTGTCTGATCTCTTTCATCTGGTAACATTATTTGGGGATTCATCTATGCTATTGCTTGCATCAATCATTTATTATATTATTGCAGAGAAGCAATTTGTGACTATGTCACCATTTGTTTGCTCTTACTCCCTACACTGAGAAAGATTCTTCAGTATGGCTCATGTAGAAGGGTATGTGAGGGGTGGCAGCTGACCCCCAGCCTAATGGCAAGGTGACAAACTGTTTCAACAGCATCAAATGAAGGTACAATTAAAAAATTAGTATGATTCTAGGCTGCCTTAGTGGTTCACAGAGAGCATTGCATCTTAGACCAGGTGCCAGGTTTTGATGTCTGTGATTGATGAGGGGTCCAGAGCCTTAGGGGAATGAGTAAGCCTACTGCATGAGGGAGGAGATGTGAGGAAACGCACACCCATGCTGCAGCAGTCTGATGTGCCAACAAACACATGCAGAAGGAATGATCCTACTTATTCTTTATTGATCTAGGCGTGGATATAGGACATAGATGGCATGGCAGGAAGGAAGATGTTCATTCAGTTCAAGGAATGCATTTTAATAATTAGAGATTTCAAAAATTAATAAAGAGTTTCTGCCAGCAGGTGAATAGAGGTGGGTTTTGAAAGGGATTTCAGTCCCAAGAAGGAACTGGAGCAGATGACCTTTATAGTACTTCCATAAGATCTAACTGAGAAAGTTATGACTAAAGAAAGGGAAATGCATCTCCCTCTGAGGACTCAGTCTTACCTTCATCTTGGTCGCTGGGGTACCTAGTGATTTGAATGATGGTCTCTTCCTTACTTCTGTATCTTGTGATTGGCATCCTGTTGACCTTCCATTGTCCTCAGATCCTCTATGGCTTGAGAGCTATTCTTGGTGTATGTTTACATGGGGAGTGGCAATTTATGAAAGGTGTTGTGAGTGAAATTACTTAGAATAAATAACATCTCTACTCCTGCAGGTTTTGCTTTTCCACTTTTATGCACTTTCGATTCTTTACTCTAAGCCTCTCTCTTTGGGCCAGTGTTTTATTTGAAGTAATGTGTTTAATATTGCCCTGAACTAACTGAAACCAGCCCAGTGAGTACACATTAAATCCACAGTAGAATTTTTTATAGACAAAACAAACAAACAAGAAAAACATTGAATAGACTATTGGAATGAATTTCTTAAAACTGCATGGCACAATAGTGGCATTTATTTCAAGGTCTAGCAGAGGGCTGGGCAGGTAAGGGATTAATAATTGTGTGTGTTTATGTACATGTTATAGGTGATTAATGAATTCTAGGATCCCACATGTTTAAAGCTTGAACATATTAGAAAATAATATTAGGTAACATTGGCTGAATCTTCAGTATGTGCCAACATTGTAAATTATGTTCTCAGGGGAGCTGACACTGAGATGGAGTTAAGAGTACACAAAGTCACAATATGAAAGGAAAGGAGAGAAAGTAGATTGGGCAGGCCAAGACTCACTGTTGACAAGTGCTTTGCCCAACTAATGGTGGGCTCAGGAACACAGCTTGCTGTCGAGAAAAGTCTCCGGAAGGATGAAGACAGCTAGCCCATGCGCCCCAGCTTTGCTCAAGAAACTCATGCCCTAGGGTACTAACTCCTTGCTTAGTAAAGAGAGTGCAACTTCTGATGTGGACCCAAAGGAGCTTACTACATCCCTCAAGTTTGGACAGTGACCTTTCTTCAAAGAGAATCTCTGCAATGCATCTACCAGTCTGCCACCGAGGACGTCCAGTTTGTCCCAGTGTGCCCAGGACTTGGCTAGCTTTCTCACTGGAAACCCCATTTCCAGAATCCTCTTGCTCCAGGCAGACTGGGATGCTGGTCACTCTGCAGCCACAATCAGGAACTTTGGTAATTGCTTAATATTCCTGATCTTACTTGATCCAGAAAGCCAACTTGTGACACAAGAAATATGATCCCTCTCTTACTGAGGATGAGATCAGACCTTGGAGAGGTAGGTGACTTGCTCAGAGTCACAGGCTGGTAAGCAGTTTACGACCTAGTGAAAATTACATGGGGTTCCAGGCTGAACACAATTAAAGTTTTTATATGGCAAGGTTGATGGGTTGATGGTGTGTTACATATTTTGACAGGTGTCCAGGACTTAAAGTCCTAAGGCATTAAAAATAGACACGTGTTAGAGGGCTCCCTAAATATGTAAAGATGAAGAAAGCTGGGTAAAGGCAAGTGCTAGAGGGAATTTCTCATAATGCCAGTAAGGCTGTGAAACATATAGCCATTCTGGAAGGCAATCTAAGGCTCAGATACACATGCCTGGTATCTCAAGGAGTGTATGCCAGGGGAAATATATGTCCCAGCATATCCATAAAGGGACTTGCGTGGGATTGGTCTGAGTGGTGGTGCATGTGGCGGTGGGGAATTGCAGGTAACCTCTGTCTCTGTCAGCAGAATGGTAGATAATTAGTATGTGATGGAAGGATACTGTGGAATGCTATGTAGAAGGGGTACATAGAAAACTAGAATATAGCCACAGAGAGGAGTGTAAAATTACATTATTATAAAAGAATGTGTTAAAAGATATTAAAGATAGAGAAAAAAATAGACACAGCTGATAAATATGCAAATTCAGTAACTCATTATCTATTTAACAGAGATACGATCCTATCAAGAACATCTAGTAGAAATAGGTAATTAATGCTCTGGGTAGGAGGAAGGGGTGCAAATATTGGGACTGAAGAAAGGTGATAGATAGAGATAGATAGACAGACTGACACACAGGCACACAGAAAACAAACAGAAAATTAAAGAGGCTTTGCCTACAGTTTGGTGATTCCTCAGGAGCTAAGTATAGAATTGCCATATGATCCAATAATTCCATTACTAGGTGTATATTTAGAGGAACTGAAGGCAAGGACACAAACGGACATTTGCACACTGATATTTATAGCAGCATTATTTACCAGATTGCCAAGAGAAGAAAAAAACCCAAATGTCCATTAACAGATGATGGTTTTTGCATACAATGGAATAACATGCAGCTGTAAGACAGAATAAAGTCATGAAGCACATAATGATGTGGATGAAACTTGAGGACTTTATGCTGAGTGAAACTAGCCAGAAATAAAAGGACAAATATTGTATGGTTATCACTAAAATGAACTAACATTAATGAGTGAACTTTGAGAGCTGAAGTTAAGAACACAGTTTATCAGGAGACAGAAAGAGGGTAGAGAGTGGGCATTTGGTGCTAAAGGAATACAGATTGTGCAACTGGACTGATTGTAAAAATTCAGAAATGGATAGCACAATACTACCTAATTGTAGCACAATAATATAAGTTCACTGAATGAAGCTGAATGTGAGTATGATAAAGGGAAAAGGCATTGTGGCATGTATGAAACCAAAGGAAAGATGGAGGATAAAAGACTGAGATGGTATAATTTAGGAATGCCAAGAGTGTACGATGATGGTAATTAAATATACCAATATAAAAACGTTTTTGCATGAGGGAGAAAAAATGATTGTCAACATTGCAAGGTATTGAAAATGGATGGTATACAGGGAAAAAGTACGTTCGATGCAAGCTAGGGTCTATAGTCAATAGTAACATTAAAACATGCTTCCACTGAACATAACAAAGGCATTGTACCAAAGATAAATGTCAATAAGCAGGGGGCAGGGATATGGAGAAAGAGTATGGATTCTACGTGGAAGCAAAGAAAATGTCTTCATATAGTTTATCATGGTGAAGGTTTGTCTTTCTACTTAGGCTGGATTGTATGATGTGCAAATAAAATTGTTTCAGAATGAACAGAGAGAAACAAGTGCTAGAGAAAATGTGGAGAAAGAGATGCACTATTCACAGTTGTAAGGGAAGCTGAGAGGTGCTGCCCCTTTAAGGGCAGTTTGGTGGCTCCACAGGAGGCTACGGGTGGGGTTGCCATATGATCCTGCAACCTCTTTGTTAGTATATGCCTGGAGGAACTGAGAGTGGGGAGAGGAATGGACATTGGCACACTGGTGTTTATGGCTACAGTGTTCTGGATTCAAAATGGATGATATAGCCTAAGGGTACAATGACTGAGGAATGGAAGAGGGAACTGTGGTGTATATATGCAATGGACTACTTTGCAGCCGAAAGAAGGAATGAAGTTGTGAGGCATGCAACTAGGTGAATGAACCTTAAGGATTGTATGTTGAATAAAATGTCAGAAACAAAAAGACAAATATGCCTCACTCATATAGATGAACTATAATTTACAAACTCAAAGAATTGAAATTGAGAGCATGGGTTCTCAGGTTGGGGTTTATTGTAACGACTTCTAGATTGTGAGCTCTTACAGCATTCACATATAGTCAGGAATTGTAACTGTTATTTCTAAATTCTGAGATATTGAGCTATATGTGTATAACCTGTTCAATCCCTGAAACTTCACATATTTATGTGACATCTGAGACTCAGAAGTTCCCTCTGGGGGCTGGGGTGAAAGGAGGAAATATTCAACTTCCCTATCTTTGGAATTCCTGATATTCTTGTAAACAGTGGGGACAACCAATTCAACAGTCTGAGCCCTTGATCTAGAGGTTTGCCCCTATGGTGCTTATTCCTACCAAGAAGAAACTAAGCCTACTTATAATTATGCCTCAGAGTCACCCCCAGAGAACCTCTTTTGTTGCTCAGATGTGGCCTCTCTCTCTAAGCAACTTGGCAGGTGAACTCACTGCCCTCCCCCCTACGTGGAACCTGACTCCCTCAAATGAGCAAGGACCCAACATCATGGGAATGAAAAAGCCTTCTTGATCAAAACGGGGAAGAGAGAAATGAGACAAAATGAAGTCTCGGTTGCTGCGAGATTTCAAACAGAGTTGAGAGATTTTCCTGGAGATATTCTTATACATTATATAGACATCTTTTTTTTTAGTTTATAGTGCCTTGGATTGGCTAGAGGGAAGTAACTAAAGCTATTGAATTTCACACAGGTGAAAACTTGTGTCTGATGCTCCTTTTATCCAGGGTATGGACAGATGAGTAAAAAAAAAAATGATAAAAATAGATAAATAATAGGGAGAGATAAAGCATAAAAATTGAGTAGATTGAAATGCTATGGGGCAATGAGAGGGAGGGGTAAGGGGTATGGAATGTATGAGTTCTTTTTTCTTCTTTTTATTTCTTTTTCTGGAGTGAGGCAAATATTATAAAAGTGATCATGGTGAAGAATACACAATGATATGATGATATTGTGAGCCAATGATTGCATAATATGGTTGGACTGCATGTGCATGGATATTTCTCAATAAAAATAATCGTTTAAAAAAAGAGGCCTTGCACAAACTGATGATACCACTGAGATGTGAATTGACAGATGATTGTAACCATAGTCAGAAAAAATGGGAATGAGAATGAAAGATGAAGTATGAGTTAAAAACAGTACTGATGATAAAAGTCAATTCTATTGTAATATTTTACCAGAAGTTGAGAACCGAATTAATTGCTGTATGCAAAAGGCTGTTGTTTGAAGAATGGTGACAGGCAAATGGCTTCCACAGAAAGGAGAACATGAGGGATTGGTAATTTATGGAAGGAGGATTAATACAAATTAGATCTGGTGAAAATTATATGTGCCAAGTCTAAGTTAACCAATGAGTTAGAGCTCTCTGAGAATAAAGGAACAAGGAATAAGAACAGAAACTTTAGGTTTTAGCTTACAGCACTGGAAAGGAACAAACAGGAATTTGTTATTTATGAAAACCTCTTAAACTTTAAATTTGTGAAATCCCGTTTTTTCTTGTCCTTGAGAGTCTATAAGAACTCGATATTAACCTGATTGTTTCCCAAAGGAATGCAGGCTTGTTCAATTCCTGAAATGAGGTGTGTGGATGGGAGACTTCGACTTGAAAGCCATTCATTAATTTTAAAGCACAAAATTGAGCAGCAGTTTTCCAAGGAACATAGACATGAACCTGACAAAATATCAGAAATCACCCTGTGGAGATCCCAGCTCTAAGTTCTGGTTTCTTGTTGATGGGTGAGTGCTCTGTCTCACAGCTACTGAGTGTTGTATCTATGTGTTTATGGGTTTTGATTGAGTTTGTGTCTGTTTAAGGTGGGAGAGGGGCAGAGGGCAGGGTTGGGAAATTTGGTAAATTAGTACTCCAGAATTTCCCCAGGGCAGAGTGTCTGCCCGGAGGTCCACCAAATGAATAAATATCTGGGTTGTTTACAGAGTTAGGCTGTTGTTATTGTCACAGACTTAAGGGCATACAGCCAGGCAGGAGGACACAAGTTACAGAGAGGATGGGAAAGCTGGAAGCACTTATTAGAGGTTTCTTTTGTCAACACCCCAAGAGTATTTGAGTAGGGATTTAAGACAGGAAATGAAGGTAACAGCCCTCGGGCAGTGAGGCTTGAGCCTCAGCACCACCCCACCCCCGCCACCACCCCAGTTGCAGAAAGGAGACCCTTGGTGTCCAGGCTGTCCTGGAATTTTCACAAGACTCAGCCCACTCAGAGGACATCTGGATTTGCTGCCCCTGGGAACTTCAAGGGGCAGTAAACACTGTGTCCACTTGTGGCTGAGACGTGATTGGCTGCTGAATTCCACCACAGTGGCAGGCCAAAATTTTGAATTATTCTTCATATGAGTACTGAAAAATGTTGAATCATGTCTGACTTCATTAATTCACTTGTCCACATTTTAACCTATCTCTTCCCTTCTTGTTGCTTTGAAAACTACTGGCCCCACATCACATCTCTTCCCTGCTTCCTTATTTTCAATTTATTGAGAAAATACAAATGTAAGTGAGGCTTATCATCCTCTTTTCTTTACCTAATCCATGAGCTTGCATGCCTCCTGGTCATCAGGGAAGAGGAAGGATTCAGTTCTTTCAAAGGTACCCCAGGTGCCATCCGTTTGCCTTCTCATGAGCATTTTTCTTTGGGTATCCCATCCCTTTCCTGACTCATCAGTCTTCCCCTCTCCACTGGGTCATTCCCATGGGCAGGTGTACACTCTTAAATTTCTGAGCTGAGAACAAGAAAAAAAAATACTTTTTGGTCCCACAAATCTCTCATAGCTATACTTGTTTTTAACAATTTTTTAAAACTTTTATATTGTATAGTATAACATATATACAAAGCAAAGAAATAAAAAGCAGTAGTTTTCAAAGCACTCTTCAACAAGTGGTTACAGGACAGATCCCAGAGTTTGTCATGGGCTATCCTACCATCATCTCAGATTTTTCCTTCTAGCTGCTTGAGGCTAGAAGGCTTAAATATATTTTTATCACCAGAATTAACTTTTTTCTTTCTTTTTTGTGGAAAATAACATATATACAAAAAAGCAATAAATATCAAAGCACAGCACCACAATTAATTGTAAAACGCATTTCAGAATTTGACATGGGTTACAATTCTACAATTTTAGTTTTTACTTTAGCTGCTCTAAAATACTGGAGACTAAAAGAGATATCAATTTAATGATTCAGCAATCATATTCATTTGTTAAATCGTGTCTTCTCTGTATAACTTCACCATCACCTTTGATGTTTCAATCCCTCTCTTTAGGGGTGTTTGGCCTATGGCTATTCTAAATTTTTCGTGTTGGAAGGGTTTGTCACTAATATAGGGTAGAGAGATGGCACTATCTGATGTACTGGAGAGGCTAAGCCCTCTAGGGTTCAGGACTTATCTGGTCCAGGGACCCATGTGGAGGTTGTAGGTTTCTGGAAAGTTACTCTAGTGCATGGAACCCTTGTGGAATCTTATATATTGCCCTAGGTGTTCTTTAGGATTGGCTGAAATGGTCCTGATTGGGGATTGGCAGGTTATGATAGGTAGCAATACCTAACTGAAACTTGCCTAAGAGCAACCTCCAGAGTAGCCTCTTGACTCTATTTGAACTCTCTCTGCCACTGATACTTTATTAGTTATAGTTCTTTTCCCCCTTTTGGTCAGGATAGAATTGTTGATCCCTCGGTGCCAGGTCTGGATTCATCCCTGGAAGTCATCTCTCATGTTGCCAGGAAGACTTTCACCCCTGGATGTCATGTCCCACGTAGAGGGGAGGGCAATCTCATAGCCATACTTCATAAGAGAGTTTCCTAATTGTGTACTCACCTCATCCTCTCTTCCAATTCATTTTGGTTTAAAATTTTTGATGTAAACATACAAATATATCTTCTAAAAGTATGATTTAGCCATTAAAAAACCCATAATACAATTGGGGCAGAATAGGTGTGTCCTCCCTCCCTTTTCATGGATGGGTTAAAGATTTGGGGAGAGTCTTCTACTTGATCTTGTGGACATTTAAAATCAATTTAATAACTAATTGTCTCATACCTGCAAGTATCAAGATTCATTGGTACAAGACACTTTTCATGCACATTAACACATGAACCCATGAGAGGACATGAGGACAAACCTCTTGGGGAGTTTGGCTTCAGTGGGAAAAGTCTGCTTGCTGTTTCCATGGACTCTCTGAGGCCCTCTGGTCCATAGGTGAACACTTCCCATCTCCATCTCCAGAAGTGACACATGGTGGGATTGGTTCACAAGAGAGACCAGGAAGAGTAGGACACAGACTTCAGAGGATGGAGAAGGGACTGAAGAAAAGACCTCTGGGGATGGAGATGAGGTAGAGTGAGTGGACTGAGTAGTGAGGGAGAAAGAAGAGATTAAGCTGATGCCCAGATTCCTGGGACAACTATTTAGGTAGATGGTGTGGCCATTGTCCAAGAAAGGAATAAAAGAAGAAGGAGTCATAATATGTACAGGGAAGGTGGGGATGGTTTGGGACTAATTGAGATGGAGGTGTCCATGGAAATCCAGCTGGTGCTGTGTGGAGTAGTGAACAGTCCGAATTCAGGTTTGGAATCCCTAAAGGGAGAGCCAGCTTGGATTTATACACTTGGAGAGATCAGCATGTAGTTAGTTGGGGTTTCGTATGGCAAGGTACATCCAGCATCATCTAATTAATTGAAAAACAATAGTTTCCACTCCTAATTGTTTTTCAAAGTATTCTTTTTTTTATAATGGAAGTGGAGAAAACATGGGTGCTAGGAGATGGGGGCTCCCAATTTTAGCCACCAAGCTTTACATTGAGAGTGTGAACTTGACATGTGTCCCTACCCAAAAAAGACAGTTTTAGGCTCAGCTCCAAAATCCTTCAAAATGTTTCATTTCTATAAAAACCTTCCAAAATTATATAGTTAACTCTAAAGAAGAAATGGAAGTACAGTATATGCGACAAACACCTTCTCATAAACTCTAACATTGCCTGGCTATTGATGGAGTCTAATAGAAAGTTTCACACTCCTCTTAGACCTTAGTTTATTATAGTCAAAATTATCTTCTACTGCTTATGTTTTATTACTTATTAGGTTAATGGATCTTGTTATTTCAAAGGCATTTTGTACCAATGAATCTTGATACTTGCAGGTATGAGATAATTAGTTATTAAATTAATTTTAAATGTCCACAAGATCAAGATTTGTTTTTTTAAAGATTCCTTTGATGTTTATTGTCTCAGAAATGTTATAAATTCCTGAAGTCTACTTGTCGGGAAAACTGTAAAGGAATTGGGGATTTGCAGCAGTTATAGTCAGCTACACCATATACGAAGATCAACTGAGTTTATCAGTTTATTTTTTTATGAGTTGGAGTCATGATAATGAACTGTTGAAACATAATGTTAACAACCAGTCAGGATCCAGGATCAACCATTCTCTTGTTTGGGAGTATTGCTGGTATTTTGTTTTTATGTAGATTGCTATTAAATATTATGTCGTCATTTATATTTTATGAGCATTTTGTCTAAATTTGAGATTTTGAGGACAATAACTTCAAATTTCTGACCTTTCTAAATAGTTCGAGGAATCCTTGCACAGACATAATGCATCACCAAAGATGTTTCCAAATTTATTTTGTGATTTTCAAATTTTTGTCTTTTTCGTATGATTTACAGTTTTCAGATTTCCTTTCCTCTCTATTACATAGTAAATTAGCAATTTACTTAAATTTGGTGCTGAAAACGCTTTGTTTTATAATTCCATACCTCTGATTTATTTGTGTTTAGGGTAAAAAAATACCAAATGTGGGGGGAGGGGAGTGAAACCTGTTCCGTGACCAGAAAGATGGTTAATTTCCTCCCTAAATGACCAATGGATTGAGTGGTGCCAGCAATTTAGAACTCCAGCCTTAGGGGAAAAAAAGGTGCAAAATTACTTCTAGTTTTTAAAATGGAAAACACTTAAAAAGAACAAGCTCTGACTGATTGCAAACTCAAACAGCTCCCTCCCTGGAAAGGGGTTCTCAGCCAGGCAATGCAAAAGCTCTCTTTGGGACCACAGGAAAGCAGATACATTTAGAGGCAGTGGGAGAAAGAGAATTTAGAATGTAGAATGGCATCATATGTCCTTGCTTGAATGTTATTGGAAGTCTATGATGCCAGGAAGCTATTTAGAGAAGTTTATTTTAAAATGGTGTCTATTAATATTTTACCAAATAAGAATCCATGATTGAGTTACAATCATGCAATCTGAGTTAGAACACCACGTTTGCTGTCATAGCTCTGTCACCAATAGATGTGTGACCTTGGCCCACTACTTCATCCCTTCAGCCTCAGGCTCTCAACTGTAAAATAAGAAGAGTTGACCAGATGCCCCTGAAGGTACCATCCACTTCTACCGTTCTGGGACTGATTCAGGGCTGATGTTATCTTGATATTACTTTTGGAGAGAAATAATGCTAAAGAAGTCATCTCAAGGAGATGATAGAAAAATGCGGGTGGTAACAGAATGAAAACAATAAAAAAAAAAACAAACCATGGAACTATACTACACAAACAGTGGAACCTAAGTTAAACCATCATACTCTTTAATTAATAATGCAATGACAAAAATGTGCTATCATCAATCACGACGAATGTTCCACATCAATGCAAGGTGTTGGTGGTGAGGTGGTGTATGGGAATCCTGTATTTCGTGCATGATTGCTGGGTAGACCCACAAGTTCTCTAAGAAAGAGAGAGAGAGTGAGACAGAGAGGGAGGGAGAAAGAAACTTTGATGCATTCTTAAATGCACAGAATTAGGATTATCTGCTTATCTGCTAATTGCTCATTAATTTATTTTTTATTTATTTATTTTTTTAAACTTTTTATTAATTAAAAAATCATTAATTTATTAATCATTATATATGTACTGACCACTGATCGCAAAAGAGTACCACAGACCGGGGAGCAAAGGAGTGGTGCACTGAAGTGGTGCAAAGCAGGCAGGCTACAGGTACAACACCAAAGTGTGAGAGCACTAGTAAACAAGGTTGTGAGGTGGTCAAATCATGGGTAGCTGTCAAAGAAGCCTCCAGAGACTCCTCTAAGCTCAGATCTGAAGCATTTCGTGGCAGTGGGTAGAGTCATGGAGCTGAGTATTTAAGCAAAGAAAACCATGTGGAAAGGGAGATAGTGCTTTCCTGAGAAGGAGACAGTGCTGAGAGAGGATGAGTGATATAGAGCTGGAGGCAGAGTGAAGAGAAGCTGAAGGAGCTCATCCCAGAGAGCCCTGGATCTCTGCAGCAGACTCACGTTCCATTTACCTCTTGCTGCATTTCTAATAAAAATAGGTGACAGCATTTGTCAACACCTATATTGGAGATAATGCACTTTTTTTTTTTTTTTTTTAGCATTTTGAAAGTTATCTCAGGACTTAGAAAGCTTTGGGAAAACAAAATGTTCCTACATGAAGCACTTTTATTCACACCTCCCTTTTGACTTTTATATATGCACAAATCTTTTTAAAATGTGTGCCCTTCCAAAATGACCTCACGGAAGAAACCCAGTCATGCTTACTAAAATACTTGAGACTACAGCATATTGTCCTTTCAGTTTGAAGCAGGCTGCTTTGCATCAGTGAGGAAAGTGCTACAGGAATTTATTGCCTGAGCTGTGTAATTTCTATTCACAAAATGCAACACCTGATATTATCTATGTTACGATTCTCTATATTCCAAATGGAAAGTTATATTATGGTGGAGATAAAACTTTGTTTTGCAATGATTGTATTTAAAAAATAAAAACACTTAGGACCGTATTGCAGACAGAGACAGAAAATGCTTTGTTGCCTATATTTAGCTTCCTTCTTGTCAAAAGAAATGAAATAAAACTCTCTTTAAATGTTTCAAGTTTTCCATCACAGCTCAGGTTTAAACAAGGAAAACAAATAAACCAGTTGCATTTGCTTCAGGTGGAGGTAATTTTATCTCCCCATTCTTGGAATAATCATCTTCATCTTGCACTATGGTGATAAAGTACGGTCAGTGATTGCTATTTGTAAAAAAAACTCCTCAGGTGTGCTGTTCTCCCTGTTGTCAGCACTAAAGCTCTTTCAGAGAACTAACAAACACAAGCTACTAAACATACTCAAAGCAACAGCTTGGATTGGTTTTTGTTCCAGCATGCAGGAGATAAAATAGTAGATAAAAACAAAGTTTCACTGCCCAGGTTCTAGCCAATAGTAATCTTAGAATGGTGGTTAAAATCCAGTGAGTGAAGCAGAAATCCCAGGGGAATTAGATGCTGCTGTGTCTCAGTTTCCTAAGCCTGCTGCTACAGTTACAAAGTATCACAGATACTGAAACATCAGAAATGTATTGTCTCTCCAGTTCTGGAGCCTGGAAGTCCCAGATGGAGAGGTCCGCATGGCCATGTGTCCTCTTTCTCCTGGACGGGAAAATCTGCTCCATGCCTCTTCTGGCCTCAGCGTTCTCAGCCTCAGTGGTTACATGGTGGGCTCCCCTAATGTGCCTTGGTCCACATTTCCTCTTCTTATAAGGACCCCAGTCATATTGGATTAAGGCCCCCTACCAAAGCACGACTTCATTTTATCCTAATTCCATTGGAACATCCCAGTTTCTAAAGGTCTCATTCTGAAGTACTGGGGGTACAGGACTGTGCTAGTCAACACTCTCTAGAGAAACAGAACCAACAGGAGATATCAGTAAATCCTGGATTTATAAAGGTATGTCATGCAACTGTGGGATTTTGTGTCCAAAATCCATAGGGCAGGCTGTGAAGTTAGCAGCTCCAAGGAAGGGTCTGGATGAACCCAACAGGAGAGCCTCACTGGCTGAAGAAGCAGTGAAAGAGTCTCTCTCCCCCCTCAAAAGTCTTCAGCTGATTGGATTATCTCATTGTGGAGACCCGCCTTAGTTGATCGCAGATGTGATCAGCCACAGATGCAATCAACTGACTGATGATTTATTATAACAGCCTTTGGTTTCTCAACCAGCCACAAAACATCCTTGCAGCAATGGTCAGGCCTAACCAGACACCTGGCCATCCTCACCTGGCCAAGTTGACACCAGAACCTAACCATCACAAGGACTTAGACATATCCTTTTGGGGAAACAATTCAATCTATAACCTGATCATGACATAAACCTGTTGAAGACCCTTTGAGTCTCCGGAGCCTAATGAACAAAGCTTAAACCTGTTTAAGCAGGCCCCATTATCTTGTCCATCCCTGCCTTGTCTATCCCTGTTTGCCGAAAGACCCAACAGCCCACAAGGCCAAGAAATGAGGATTTTTACTTCCTTTCTTACCCTTTTCTTCTTCCCATTTCTCGCTGCTTCCTCCACTTGCATCTTTGCCACTTGGTACCCTTTGCAGCATCTCTCAGAGCCAAGCTCTGCATTAGCAGCAGCCTCATTCTAGTGCAAGCTTTTTGTGGCAGGGACAATTTTTTTTCCATCTTTCTATCCCTTACTGCACGTAACACAGAGACTGGATTATGATATTATAGGTTTCCCAAAAGCTTTTATTCAATGTGAAAAAAAATGCATGCTGATGGCTCAGGACACGTTTGCAATCACACCTTCAACAACGATCAGTGGAAACAAAGGAGCAAAATGAGATCAGTGTCTGCAGAGCATAGCAGCTGGTGCTGAGAGAGAGCACCTGGCAGCTGGCTCAGGTCCTGCAAGGGGAAACGAGTCTATGTGAAATTTTAAGCTATTTGGGTCCTCAATATTTCCTTCTCATCTCAAATTTGTGTGCCCTATGGAATTTAGGAAAACAAAATCCTATATTTGAATGGAATTGGTGTAATAATACAGGGAATTTCTCACTTAATATTAATTAAAGTACTATGTATTAAATTAAATTATCTGAAGAAGAAAACAAAACAGCAAAAAGACCAAAACCTAACACTCCACTGAGCCTGCATAAACTTGAATCTGTGTTTTGGCTTTGGATACATTACTTCAGATGAAAATTCTGAAGAGTAGAATGGAATTTCGGCTGACAACAATGTTCTCATAATATTAATTTGAAGGTGCTAAATTTGCTAAAGTGAGTTGAGGATCGAAATAAAGAAAATGAATACATGGTTAAACCAAAAGGCTTTTCTGGAATAATCAATCACCCTTCTGTATGAAATGAAGAAAATGGTGGGCCGGTCTGCCTCATCCATTTCGAAAACTTGGTGGTAGAGAGGAAGGAGTGTATTGGACCCTTGCTTCTCAATTAGATGCATGCAGCTTGGCAGGCTGCAAACCCTCACACAGTTTCAGTGACTTCTACTGGGTAAGCTTTGGGTTGAGTGAGGAAACAGCTTGTTGGAAGGGGTGGTATCCTATCTCTTCAGCCCACCCAAAATGGAATGTGCCGTTCTTGGCATAGAATTGTTACAAGGGAGTCACAGCAGTCAAGAAGCCCACTGAGAAGTGTGCCCGTTGCAGATATTACAAGAAATTCTGGTTTTCAAAGTATACTGTGGACGTAAGTCATTTCAGAGCCATAGCTTGGCAGCTGAGAAAACATACTGATAAATGCCACCAATCCTGTCATAAGATGAATTTGTCTTTCTGCCTAAACTGACTGTTGTTGTTCAATATTTATTCAGCAAATGTCAGTGATCAGTTAGCAATTGAATGACTGGAATCACAGTGTGATCTGGACACCAGCCGTTGACAGCAAAATGTCTGGAATCAATGAGCAGATGGTTTCTCACTGTGGTTCTGTTGGTTAAATGCAATGTATT
>PVIY010010851.1:0-67281 GCA_004026745.1 Myrmecophaga tridactyla | reverse complement strand
AGTTATACCATATTATTGTTCGCTTATCTTATTCCAAAATTTTCTTAGGTAAACAAATAATATTAGTGTAATAAATTTATAAACTTAAGAAACATGAAGATCTGATGAGAAAGCATATGTTACACAAATAGACACACATACACTCAAAAAGGAAATATGAATTAAATGGCAGTTCTCTAGGGGTGAAAATTATTATTGGTGCAAGACATGAAGTCAAATTTCAAGCACCAAGAGTAATCTAGAAATTTCAATGTTATCATAAATGCAAGGACGTAATGTACCTCCAATACATTGTATCTCCAATAGTGTACAAGATTTACCTGATTTTCTACAACAGTGGTTCTCAAATTTGACTACATATTAGATTTACCTAGGGAGTTTTTTAAAAACATCAAGTCCCAAATTTCTCTTCAAATCAATTAAATCAACATCTCTAGCAGTAGGAGCCTGGGCAGTAGTCTTCTTTAAAAGCTCTAAAGTGAATCTAATGCAATCAGGGTTGAGAATCACTATTCTATACCTTTACTATGATGGTTAATTTTTTGCGTGAACTTTGCTAGGCTATGGTACCCAGTTGATTGGTTAAACACTAGTCTAGATGTTACTGTGAAGGTATTTTGCAGATGTGATTAACACCTATAATCAGTTGACTTTAAGTAAAGATTTCCCTCAATAATGTGGGTGGCCCTCATTCAATCACTGAAAGCCTTAAAATAAAAAAAAAAATAAAAAAAAAACCTGAGGTTTCCAGAAGAAGAAGAAATTCTGTGTCAAGACTGCACCATCTACTCCTCTCTGAGTTTCAAGCCTGCTGGCTTGCCCTATGGATTTTGGACTCAAGACTGCAACATCAGCTCTGTCTGAGTTTCCAGTCTGCCGGCCTTCCCTACAGATATCAGGCATGCTAGCCCCCACAATCGTTTGAGCCACCAATTCCTTAAAATGAAGTGAATCTTTAATATATGTGTATATATATACATACATATATGTATATATATGTATGCATGTATGTGTGTATATATATATACATACATACTTTTCATTCTTTCTTTGAAGAACTCTGACAGATATTATTCATCAAAAATGAAAATTATTTTACTCAGGCCTAGAAATTCTATTTCTAGAAATTTTCCCTGTAGAAACACTCGTACAAATGTGAATGTGTGTATGTGTGTGATTTGGGAAGCATTGATCTAGAGAACAGAAATACTTAGTATATAAGACATGCCTATAAATTAATGGCCCTAGTGTCCTCAGAAACAGGCAGTTCTCAATGTTTTGAACAAATCGCAGAATAAATGTATGGATTTCAGTAGGCACCACAGTAAGAGATAGTATTCACATGCACTTACATTTTGATGTTTGTTAAAGAGTGCAAGCAACCTCACATCACATTATCACATTTTGTGGAATCAAGATAGTTCTGATAAAAAGATTAATGGTTCTTATTCTTAAACTACAATATCTCAGATATGCATGAAAGTTAAATAATATAGCATGGACCTAGAAAAGCCTACTATCTGTAAAGCAATTTTCATTCTTAATTTTAACATTGGAAATATGGGAATAGCACTCTTCCATGGTTCTAAGCAGAGCACCTGGAAACACATATAGCTTTCTGAATCACACTTACCCCTACCCATTAGTAACATACTAAGTATTCTGTCCATTCCTGATATATTTCAGAGCTATCCACAAAAGACATACCCAAGTTGTGAGGAGTAGTGAGAGTCCCCTCTTCATGACGTGGATGATTAAAAACTTCTGGAGAAGAAAAAAGTCTCTGCTCAAAACTTTTATACCCTGCTGCATTTTGGACCCCAGAACATGAGAACAGCTGGGTTTAGTTTGCTAAATGCAGCATTAAACATACACAAGTGGCTGTTCCATTTTGCAAGTTTCTGGTTTTCCCTTCTCCTTCACAGGAACCTGGTCAATAGCTATCAAGACAGACATAGCACCTTTAAGAGAGAAATGGCCAAAAGACAGGGACAGAAAAGCATCCAGCTGAGAGGAGGATTCCAAGGATTAGCTAAGAGAGCCCTAAGTTCTCTTAATGCAAATTTTACATGCTGCTTTACTTTTACTTTTATCAACTCATGATTAATTATGAGCTGTTCTGGAGCTTATTTAATAGAATAATGACCAACTTCTTTAATTTGAATAAATTAAATGTTTTTATGTAATCTTCATAAAATTGTAACTGGAAAGCAGATTTGATCACTGGAAAGCTTGGACTTGTCTCATTAATAATCCCCATTCCTTCTTGAGTTGTACTTGCATGTACTTATCATTTCTTAGTCTACTGATTGTGGCTGTTGCCAGAGTGTGGGTCTGAAACAGAGTCACACAATGTCACTATGCCAGTTTGAAAGGATTTATGTACCCTAGAAAAGCCATGTTTTAATCCTGATCAATCTTGTGGGAGCAACCATTTCTTCTAACCCCTATTCAGTACTATAAACCGGAAAATTAATTAAGTTATCTCCATGGAGATGTGACTCAAACAATTGTGGGTATTAAACTTAATTAGATGGAGACGTGTCTCCACCCATTCTTTGTGAGTATTGATTAGTTTACTGGGATCCTATAAAAGAGGAGACTTTTTTTTTGGAGAGAATGCCTTTTGAGATGAGAAAGCCACAGCAGAGCTGAGCAGAGCCATGAGGCTAAGAAAACCCTAAAGTCCACCAGCCAGTGACCTCTGGAGATTCTGAGAGAACAGAGAAGGACAACAGAATGACGAGAGCCATGAAGTACAGTCCACCAGCCAGTGACCTTTGGAGATGAAGGAGAATGCCCTTGGGTAGCTTCAGGAAGTAATAGGCCTGGAGAAGAAGCTTGCAGATGATACCATGTTCACCATGTGCCTTTCCATATGAGAGAGAACCCCTGACTATGTTTATCATGTGCCCTTTCATTTGAGACAGATACCCTGAACTTCATCGGCCTTCTTGAATCAAGGTATCTTTCCATGATGCCTTAGATTGGACATTTCCATAGACTTGCTTTAACTGGGACGTTTTCACGGTGTTAGATCTGTAAACTTGTAACTTATTAAATTCCCCTTTTTAAAAGCCATTCTGTTTCTGGTATATTGCATTCCGGCAGCTAGCAAACTAGAACAGTCAGTATAACTAAACCCACTCTTCTATGTTTGATCTAGTTCATAAAGTGCAAAGTGGCACAACTTTTAAGGTTGTCAGTATGGTAATGCTTGCAAGGGCCTGAATTTGGAGATCACGTGGGAAGGGCAGCAATGAGGGGGCATAAGAAAAATAGTCATACAAACATGCACAGAGATTCTTCTCCTCCTCCCACCAGGTGATGGTGTTCACCCTCACATCTCTAGAATTCACCCAAAAGAATATAGAGGTGTGATTCAGTTGTCACATCTATAATATGGAATATTATAAAAACGAGATGATTTTCTGTCTATCAGAGTAATAAAAATTAAAAATATTGGTACCCAGTTGTTTTGGCTTGTTAAACCTGCCAGAATGCAATATACCAGAAATGAAATGGCTTTGAAAAAGGAAATTTATTAGGTTACAAGTTTAAAGTTTTATGTCCAAATAAATGTCAAAACTAAGACATCTAGAGAAAGGGACCTTGACTCGAGAAAAGCCGATCTGGGAAGCCATGTGGCTGGCATGTGCTGGTCCTTTGGCTTCTTATTTCAAACAGCTTTCCCAGTGGCATTTCCTTATTGCACCTCCAAACTTCTCTTCCCATGTTGGCTCTGGAGCTTTTCCAAAATGGCCCCTCTTAAAGGAACTCAGTAAGCAACCAACCTTGAATGGGTGGAGATATATCTCCAAGGAAACCACATAATCAAAAGGTCCCACCCACAATGGGTTGGTCACATCTCCATGGAAACAACTTAATAAAAATGATCCCATTCAACAATAATGAATGAGGATTAAAGAACATGGCTTTTCTGGGCTACACAACAGTTTCAAACCAGCATACCAGTGTTGGCAAGTAAATGAAGAAATAAACATTTGTGCTTCATAGGTTGAGACTGGAGGGACTACATTTTGAAGGTCAGTTAGGAAGTACGTAACAAAATTCATAAATATCCAATGAAGAAAAGCAGCCCCTAACATCCAGGAGCTGACCTGATACTCACAGCCAGTCCTTTGTGTTCTCTTGTTGAAAATAAACAATTTTATAGAACATCAACATCAGACAAGGCCATTTTGTGATATGATAGATCAAGGCAAAAATAAGACCTCTCTATGATCAGATATGAATGCAGAAAAGCATTGTCCCAACCACTAAATTGACCAAACATCCTCCACTTCTGGCTGATAAGTGTCACTCCTACTTCTTTGCCAATCACAACTTTAGATTTGATCCATTCTCCCTCCCTTGTACATAAATTTATTTAATTACCATATCATAGTATTATTCTGACTTTCTCATAGCTACCAATGCAGAGCAATGTGCTTCCTAAAATCCTCTCCCAAAATCACCTAACACAAGCCCATATCTTAAGTTATTTTTAATATTCTCTTACTGAGACACCCTGTGGTTCCCTGTGGTCTGTGTTCTCCGTGGCTACAATGAGTAATAAACAAAATTGTTCAAATCCAGGTATGGTGGTTGTTTTGGTTTACTAATACTACCAGAATGCAATATACCAGAAATGGATTGGCTTCTACAAAGGGAATTTATTAGGCTACAAATTTATAGTTCTAAGGTCATGAAAATGTCCAAATTAAGGCAGCAACAAAAGGATACCTTCACTCAAGAAAGGCCAATCATGTCCGGGGTTTTTCTGTTACATAGGAATGCACATGGTGACATCAGTTGGCCATACTCTACTGATTGATTTTCAAAATGACTGTCTTGGCTCCTGTGTCTCCTTCCTTAGAAGCATCTACTGGGGCATTCTATCGCCAAACATCTGCTCTGTGTGTAAGTTTTCTGTGCATCTGAGCTTTCTCTAAAATATTTCCCTTTTTAAGGACTCCAGTAAGCAGATTAAGACCCACTTTGAATGAGCAGGGTCATATCTCTATGGAAACAACCTAATCAAAAGTCCCCACCCATCAATAGTTCTGCCCCCACAAAATTGGATTAGAAAAACATGTTTTCTCAAAGAAATTATCATACAGAAATATTTACCAAGTATGGAGATTAAACAAGGGTGCTCACTACAGCATCAATACATATAGGGGAAAAAGAACCTAAAAATATTCATCACCAAGGGGCTGATTACATAAAATGTAATAGTGTCTTATAAAAGCTATATGCAGCTGTTATAAATCATGTTTCATAAAACTCCAAAACATTGCTGAAAGAAATTAAAAAGAACCTAAATAAATTTAGAAATAAGTCTTGTTCATGGGACAAAAGACCCAGTACTGTTAACACATCAGTTCTCCCCCAAACTGATCTATTGAGTTGAAGTTATCAATGAAAATCCCAGCAGATATTTTTGCAAAAATTGACAAACTGATTTTAAAATTCATATTGAAATGGAAGTAGTGGAATAACCAAAACTGCTTTGAAAAATAATAAAGTTAGGGGATTCACATTGCCTGCTTTCAAGATTTATCATAATTTAGAATGATAAAGAGAACATGGCATTGTTATCAAAATAGAAAGTAGATCAATACAATACAATAAAGAGTCCAGAAATAGACCCACACATACATGGGCAATTGATTTTTTTATAAAGATGCAAAGGCAACTCAATGGAGAAAGAAAAGTCTTTTCTAAAAAGGTGCTGAGATAATTGGGTATTGTTATGTCAAAAAAAAATGAACATTGATCCATGTACTGGTTTAAAATTATTATGTACCCCCCAAAAAACCATGTTCTTCCAATCCATTCTTGTGTGTACAGACTTGCTGTGGGTGGGATCTTTTGATTAGGTTCTTTCAGTTGAGGCATGCCCCAGGTGGGTCTTAATCCTCTTACAGGAGTCCTTTGTGGGTGGATAAAAAAAAAAAGCTGAGAGGGCCCAGAGATATGTAGAGAGAGAAAAGAAATACCGAGAGACATTTTTGAGAGAGCCAATACGGAGCCTGGGGAGAGAGAAACACCTTGGAGATACTAAGAGTGGATATGCTGGATACAGAGAGCACAGAGAGGTATCCCTGGAGGAGCAAGCAAGCACCAAAAGAAGCTTAGAGAGAAAGCCATTGGAATCAGAAGCTGAAAGCATTGTAATCTGGGAGTGAAGGACCAGCAGATGTCAGCAACATGCCTTCCCATTTGTCAGAGGAACACTGGATGCCATCAGCCTTTCTTCAGAGTCAAGATATCTTTCTCTGGGTGCCTCAATTTGGACATTTTCATGGCCTTAGAACTATAAATTACTAACCTAATAGGTCCCCTTTATAAAAGACATCCATTTCTGGTACACTGCATTCTGACAGCTTTAGCAAACTGAAACAATCCATAATTCATAGCATATACAAAAAATTAACTGAAAATGGATAATAGACCTAAATGTAAAACCTAATACAAAAGAACTTTAAGAAGAAAATATAGGAGAAAATTTTTATGATTTTAGTTAGGTAAAGGTTTCATATATATGACACCAAAGCATAACTGGTTAAAAAAAAAAAGTGTTCTACGTCAAAATAAAAACATCTGTTTCTCCACAGACGCTTTTAAGAAAATAGAGACAACCCAAGAATGGGAGAAAATATTTTTATAGCATATATCTGATAAGCAACTTGTAAGATTATGTGTAAACAAAAGTTTAAAAATTAACAATAAGGCCTGCCCCAGTCGAGAAAGTGGAGTGAGAGTCTTCAGTGTTCCACCCTTTGGGGATCTAGGGCCTGGAATTCCCCTCCATATTGAGAGCAGGCCATTGCACGTTAGCTGCTTACATGACTGGGACACACATCAAAGTTCATCCTACCCTTCTCAGCGGGGGGTGGGGGGAAGGATGTACAGATGGGATCATAAAGCATTAAAACTCCCTGTTCTAGTTTGCTAGCTTCCAGAGTGCAATATATCAGAAACAGAATGGCTTTTTAAAAAGGGAAATTTAATAAGTTGCTAATTTACAGTTCTAAGGCTGTGAAGTTGTCCAAATTAAAACAAGCCTATAGAAATGTCCAATCTGAGGCATCCAGGGACAGATACCTTGGTTCAAGAAGGCCAATGACGTTCAGCACTTATCTCTCAGCTGGAAGAGCACATGGTGAACATGGCATCATCTGCTAGCTTTCTCTCCTGGCTTCTTGCTTCATGAAGCTCCCCAGGAAGTGTTTTCCTTTTTCATCCCCAAAGGTCACTGACTGGTGGAGTCTGTGGTTTTCCCATCCTTCTGTCATGGTTCTGCAGCTCTCTGATTCTCAAAAGGAACTGTCTCGAAAATGTCTCCTCTTTTATATAATTCTAGTAAACTAATCAAGGCCCATTTGCAATGGTTGGAGACATGTCTTCATCTAATCAAGTTTAACACCCACAATTGATGAGTCACATATCCGTGGAGATAACCTAATCAATTTTCCAACCTATAGTACTGAATAAGGATTAGAAGAAATGGTTGCTCCCACAAGATTGATTAGAATTAAAACATGACTTTTCTAGGGTACATAAATCCTTTCAAACCAGCACACCCCCCTCCCTTGATCACTGTTAATAACAAACCTCCAAACCCATGCCATGAGACTCTCCTGAAACTGTTCTCACACAATGTCCTAAACCCTTATAAGCCCTTGCACTCTCCTGCCCCATTTGCAGAACACTAACCTTCATTTTCCATGGCTGGCTGCCACCATGTAAGATCTTCTCCTGTTTATAAGTCCTAATAAAATTCATGTCTAACTCTGTGCCTGACATGTCCTTTGGTCTTCAGGCTGCCCTGACCCAAGCCCTCCAAGAGCTGGGTTGGAACACACCCGCAAACAGAAGCTTTGACCAACCATGAAGAACTGCCAGAAATATCTTTTTCAAAGTTCTGGAAAACAGGTAAAGGACTGCAGTAAAAGGAAGAACACCAGATCAAGAAAAGGCTACCTAAAAGTAGTAGAATCTGAAGATCATTTTAGGGGAAGATGGTGGAATAGGGAGCTCCAGGACTCAATCCTTCCACTAAATCAACTACTAAATAGGCAGAAACTGTCTGAAACAACTATTTTGGAGCTCTGGAGGCCAGAAGAACACGGTACAGCATCCAGGGAAGAGCATGAAGAAGGGGCTGATAAATGATCATAAAGAGCAGTAAATTACTTTTTCCTTGCAGTGGCTACTGGTGCCCAAATCCCACTCTTGTGGCACACCAATGAGAGATCTCATCCCTACTTAGCTTGCTGGTGACAAAAAGGGACATAAAAATTCTCTTCCTTAAGAACAGGTGTATGCATGGTCAACCACTGATTATGGCTTTTGAATAGTGAATTTGGATCACTGGAAGCCCAGACCTAAGGGCAACCATTGCTTCATACCTCCCAGGACAAAAGTGGCAGCAGTCATTGTTTCAACCCCCCCCCCCCAGGACAGAGGAGGAGGTGGTAGAGATTTAAAGACACAGCAGTTCCTCAGGGCTGTGGGGGACATTTGCTGAAGGGCTACATTTTTGGGGACAGGCAAGAAAGTTCAGTTTTGAGGAGCTGTTAGACAAGCTCTTGGCACTTTTCCAGATCCCCTCCTCAGGGCTTGTTGGAGTCAGTCTAAGGCCCCTTTGTGGATTCCTGGCCCTACTTTGGGTGGGAAAAACTGACCTAGGAAAGGTCATCTCTGGAGTAACCCCTCTGCCAGAATTTGCCCTCCAGGCAAAAGTAGCTTGAGACAATCAAATGATTGTAAATAATAAATACAGAAGATCTAGGTTAAAGTTCAGCTACAAATATGGGAGAGGGGCATTTGTCTCCTGAGAAATACAGGGATTAATCAAACACCTATAAACAGAACTATAAAAGAACAGTTCTAGTTTGCTAGCTGCCAGAATACCAGAAATGGGATGGCTTTTTAAAAGGGGGCAATTTATTAAGTTGCAAGTTTACCATTCTAAGGCCATGAAAAATGTCCAAATTATAGCAAGTGTATAGAAATGTCCAATTTAAGGCTTTCAGAGAAAGATACCTCAGTTCCAGAAGGTTGATGAAATTGATGGTTTCTCTCTCAGCTGGAAAGGCACATGGCAAACATGGTGATGTCTGCTAACTTTCTCTCCAGGCTTCATATTTCATGTAACCCCCCCTCCCCCAGGGACGTTTTCCTTCTTTATCTCCAAAGTTCTCTGGCTGTGTGAGCTCTTGTGGTTCTTGTGGCTCTGCTCATGGCTCTCATCATTCTGAAGCTTTCTCCAAAATGCTTCCTCTTTTAAAAGATTCCAGTAAACTAATCAACCCCCCCTGGAATGGGTGGAGTCACATGTCCATGGAGATAATCTAATCAAGTCTCTAACCTAAAGCACTTGATAGGGATTAAAAGAAATGGTTGCTCCCACAAGATTGGATCAAGATCAAAATATGGATTTTCTAGGGAACATAATCCTTTCAAACCAGCACAACAACTAACAAGCAAAGCCCTGGAAAAGATACAGGCCCAGAAATTAAGTGAAAACCCTGCATACTGTATTTGCCTTTAGCAGACCTTCCTTATAGGAGGGCAGAAGCTGTTTACAAAATCAACCGTCAGATATCCCAGGGAACAATCCCAGAGAAAACATTTTAAAATATTAAAATGTACAGTTTGCAGAAAAAAGAGTACAAGGCAAACCAAAAAAAGAGAAAATGATAGCTCATTCAAATGAAAATGATAAAAATCAAGAAAACACCGTTAAAGAACAGAATGTGGACATACTGAACAAAACCTTTCAAAAACTGATCTTAAAAATGCTCAAGGAGAAAAGGGAAAATACAGAGAAGGAACTAAAGGATATCAGGAAAACAATAATGAGCAATATAAGAGCCTAATTAAAAAGATAGGCATTTTAAAGAGGAATCAAATAGAACTACAGGAGTTGAAGGCCACAATAACTGAAATGAAAAATGCCCAGAAGGGTTTCAAGAGCAGCTTGCAGCTAGCAGAAGAAAGAATCATTGAACTTGAAGACAAGATACTTGAAATTAATCAGGCTGAGAACAGAAAGGAAAAAATATTAAAAGTGAAAGTAGCCTAAGATACATCTGGAACACCATCAAGCACATATGTGGGAGTGTCAGATGGAGCAGAAAAAGAGAAAGTGGAAGAAATAACAGTCAAAGAAATAATGAGCGAAAACTTCCCAAACTCAGCAAAAGACATGAATATGCACATCCAAGAAGCTCAGAGAGTACCAAACAGGATAAACATGAAGAACAATACACATCATATATTGAACACATATCAAATGTGAAAGATAAGGAAAGAGTTCTGAAAGCCCCAAAAGAAAAGCAATATGTTACATACAAGAGAGTTTCAATTAGATTGAGTTCCAAATTCTCATCAGAAACCATGCAGGTGAAATATGGCCAAATAAACTAGCTCGAGCTTAGCCCTGCTCCATGGAAAAGTTAGAGAAAGGACAGGAGGGCGACTGAGGTGGCGATTCGGGAGTGCACCTGACCTGGGAGAGCCTTCTGTACCACATGCGGCAGCCCTGTTTGCAGAGGTCAAGGAACTGAGAGGCAGAAATCTGGAGCCTGGTGCAGAGGTGCAAAGCTGTGGAGCCCATGGGAGTGCATGGACAGGAGCCCAGAACTAGGAAGTAAGCCAAGCCACATTCCTTGAGCGTGCTACCCTCACCAGTGCAGCCCCGTGACCAGCAATTCACCCCACACCCCATGCACCCAAACCCCTTCATCCACTCCCATTCCCTGCACTCCAATTGCCCCCACCCCACCAGCCCCCAGTGCATGTACCTGCACTCCCACCCCAAGTGCAGCCCAACCAACCTCTCCTACGACCCTCCCAAAGACTACCTCCCCTCCCTGTTCTCTGCAGGCTTTTGCCAGCACATAAAGTCTGCAGGCACTAACCTCCACACCCAGGCTACCAGTGCCCACCCCCAGCCCCCCACCCCCACCCCACCACCACACCCATAGTGTCACACAGCCTCACTCCACCCTGCTTGAGCTCTGCACATCTGTGTACAGCACTCCCAGGCCCATGCATGTGCAGTCCTGGAACCGTGCATGTGCATGGTCCTCTGCCACACTTCCCAGCTCTGAGAAAGTGCCAACTTCTGCAGCTGAGTCACATCTGCCCCCAATCCATGAACACATAATGCTGACCTGCTGCCACAGCTCTATGCATGTTCACAAAGGGCCCCATACCTTAGACCAGCGCATATCAGGGTTATGACCCCCAGACTGTTGTAGCCACAAAGCTACATCCTCCCCGGCCACTTGGGTGCCCATGTTCACAAGCACCAGTGTAACATCACCATCCTGCACCTATAACTGCCCTGAAACAAATCACCTCACTGAGTGCCCACCCTGTGCCCTGCTCCCTGATGAACAACCATCCCACAAACACAAGACCTTAGACTACTGAAGGAAACCAACTCCCAAAGTAAATCAATCAAGATAGTTACATGCCATGAAGACAGCAGGAGATCACTAAGTACATCACAACGCAGACTAAGTATATCACAATAGTCCTGCCTAATGACCAAATTAAAACACCAGAGGAGACAAAGATGCTGGAGCAACTAATCAAAGATGTTCATACAACTCTGGTTAATAAAATAAGTGGGATAGCAAATGACATAAAGGAGAGCAAAAAGACAGTAGAAGAGCATAAAGAGGAATTTGAAAGAATAAATAGAAAAATAGTAGATATCACAGAGATTAAAGACTCTGTTGACCAAATAAGAACATACTAGAGCCCTGCCCATGCAAAAAAAAAAAAAAAAGAAGAAAGAAAAAAAACATAATAGAGGCACACAACACCAAATTTGAAGAGACAGAACAAAGAATAAGTGATATAAAGGACAGGATAATTGACTTCGAAGACTCAAATCAGCAAATGGCAAAAAAAAAGATATAAAAAATTGAATGGGAACTCAGGAAAATGATAGACAAAACAAAGTGCACAAATATAAGAATCATTGGTGTCCCAGAAGGAGAAGAGAGGAGTAAAGGGCTCAGAAGACTAGTTGAGGATATAATAGGGGAAAATGTCTCAACCCTCATAAAGGACATAAATATACAAGTCAAAGAAGCCCAAAGAACTCCAAACAGAATAAATCCAAATAGGCCTTCACCAAGGCACATACTAATCAGTCTGTCAAATGTTGAAGAGAAGCAGAAAATCCTGAAAGTGGCAAGAGAAAAACAATCTACTACATACAAGGGAAATCAAATAAGACTGAGTTCAGACTACTTAACTAGCATGCTAGAGGTAAGAAGGCAGTGGTTTGATATTTTCAAGATCCTGAAAAACAAAGACTTCCAGCCAAGAATTTTGTACCCAGCCCAACTGCCCTTCAAAATAGAGGGAGAGATTAAAGTTTTCACAGAAAAAGAAGTCATGAAAGAATTTGTCAACAAGAGACCAGCCCTACGAGAAATACTAAAAGGAGTTGTGCTGGCTGAAAAAAAAAGACAGGGGAGGGAGGTCTGGAGGACGGCACAAAATTGAAGAGTACCACTAAGGGTAATTTAAAGAATACAAAGAGAAAAAAGGAAAAGAATATATAGATCTGACAAATAAAATTTAAAAAGATAAGACGGTGGAATCAAAAAATGCATTTTCAGTAATAACTTTGAATGTTAATGGATTAAATTCACCAATTAAAATATGCAGATTGGCAGAATAGATTAAGAAACATAATCCAGCTATATACTCCTTACAAGAGACTCAACTTAGATGCAAGGATACAAATAGATTGAAAGTGAAAGGATGGAAAAAGATTTTCCATGCAAGTTATAACCAAAAGAAAGCAGGAGTAGCTATACTAATATTGGACAAAATAGACTTTAAATGTAAAGACATCATAAGAGACAAAGAAGGACACTATACATTAATTAAAGGGTCAATTCACCAAGAACATGTAACATTCATAAATATTTATGCTCCCAATCAAGGAGCTCCAAAGTACATGGGACAGACATTGACAAAACTGCAGGGAGCAATAGATATTTCAACAATAATAGTAGGAGATTTTAATAAACCACTCTCCTCTATAGATAGAACAACAAGACGGAAGATCAACAAGGAAAGAGAGAAGTTAAATAACTTGATAAACGAATTAGACCTAACAGACATATATAAGTCATTGCAACCCAAGGTACACAGTTATATATTCGTCTCTAGTGCTCATGGAACATTCTCCAGGATAGATCATATGCTGGGGCAGAAAACAGGTCTTTATAAATATAAAAATATTGAAATTATTCAAAGCACTTTCTCTAATCACAATGAGATGAAGCTGAATCACAATAACCACCAAAGGATGAGAACATTTGCAAATATATGCAGATTAAATATCATACTCTTAAACAGCCAGTGGGTCAAAGAAGAAACTGCTAAAGAAATCAATCATTATCTGGAGATGAATGAAAATAAGAATGCAACTTATCAGAATTTATGTATGGGATGCAGCAAAGGCTGTGCTGAGAGGGAAATTTATTGCCCTAAATGCCTATATTAACAAACAAAAAAGAACAAAAATTGAGAATTTAACAGAAAACCTGGAGGAACTTGAGAAAGTACAGAAAACTAACCCCAAAGCAAATGGGAGAAGAGAAATAACAAAGATTAAAGCAGAGATAAATGAATGGGAGAACAAAAGAACAATAGAAAGAATCAATGAAACCAAAAGTTGGTTCTTTAAGAAAATCAATAAAATCGATGGGCCACTAGCAAGACTGACAAAGAATAAAAGAGAGGATGCAAATAAACAAAATCAGAAATGAGAACGGGTGCATTACCACAGACCCTGAAGAAATAAAAGACATTACAAAAGGATACTATGAACAATTATATGTCAACAAGCTAGACAACTAGATGAAATGGAAAAAAATCCTGGAGACACACAAACAAGCTACACTGACTTGGAAGTAATAGAAGAGCTCAACAAACCACTCAAAAGTAAAGAGATTCAATCCGTCATCAAAAATCTTCCTACAAAGAAAATCCCAGGGCCAGATGGCTTCACAGGGGAATTTTATCAAACATTCCAAAAAAAACTAAAGCAAATCCTGCTCAAACTTTTCAAAAAATTTGAGGAAAAGGAACTCTACCCAACTCATTTTATGAAGCTAATATCATTTTAATACCAAAACCAGTTAAAGATGCTACAAAAAAGAAAAACTACAGGACAATCTCCCTAATGAACATAGATGCAAAAATTCTCAATAAAATATTAGCAAATTGAATCCAACAGCACATTAAAAGAGTTATACACCATGACCAAGTGGGGTTTATACCAAGAATGCAAGGATGGCTCAACACAAGAAAATCAATTAATGTAATACAGCATATTAACAACTTGAATGGGAAAAATCACATGATTATCTCCATTGATGCTGAAAAAGCATTCAACAAAATTCAGCATCCTTTTCTGATAAAAACACTCCAAAAGATAGGAAATAAAGGTAACTACCTCAATATGATAAAGGGAATATATGAAAAACCAATAGCCAACATCATGCTCAATGGAGAGAAACTGAGAGCTTTCCCCCTAAGATCAGGTACAAGACAAGGATGCCCACTGTCACCACTATTATTCAACATTGTGCTAGAAGTTCTAGCTAGAGCAATCAGGTAGGACAAAGAAATAAAGGGCATCCAAATTGGAAAGAAAGAAGTAAAACTCATTATTTGCAGATGATATGATACTATACTTGGAAGATCCTGAGAAACCTACAGCAAAGTTACTTGAGCTAATAAACAAATTCAGCAAGGTGGCAGGATATAAAATTAATGTGCAAAAATCAGTAACCTTTCTATACAAAAGCAATGACTTAGCAGAGGAGTCAATTAAGGAAAATATTCCATTCAAAATAGCAACTAAAAGAATTAAATACTTAGGAATGAACTTAACTAGGGATATCAAGGACTTGTACACAGAAAATAGCATAACATTGCTAAAAGAAATCAAAGGAGATCTAAATAGGTAGAAGATATTCCTGTTCATGGATAGAAAGGCTAAATATAGTTAAGACGTTAATTCTCCCCAAATTAATCTAAAGATTCAATACAGAACCAATCAAAATTCCAACAAACCTACTTTGAAGATTTGAAAAAACTACCTACCAAATTCATCTGGAAGGGAAAGAGACCCCGAATAGCTAAAAGCATCCTAAAAAAGAACAAAGTGGGAGGATTAACACTACCTGACTTTAAAACCTATTATAAAGCCACGTGGTCAAAACTGCATAAAAGAAAATGTAGAGAAACATCTTCAAGACCTAGTAATAGGGGGTAGCTTCCTAAACTTTACACCCAAAGCACAAGCAACAAAAGAAAAACTAGATAAATGGAAACTCCTCAAAATCAGATGCTTCTGCATCTCAAAAGACTTTGTCAAAAAGATGAAGAGGCAGCCAACTCAATGGAAGAAAATATTTGGAAATCACATATTGGACAAAGGTTTGATTTCCTGTATATACAAAGAAATCATATAACTCAACAACAAAAGAAAAGAATAAAGAACCCAATTATAAAATGGGCTAAAATATGAATAAGCATTTTTCTGAAGAGCAAATGCAGATGGCTCAAAAGCACATGAAGAGATGTTCATTTTCACTGGCTATAAGGGAACTGCAGATCAAGACTACAATGAGATACAACCTCACATCTATAAGAATGGTTTCTATTAAACTAACAGGAAACTAAAAATATTGGAGAGGATGTGGAGAAACTGGGACACTTATGCTCTGCTGCTGGGAATGTACAATGGTGCAGCCACTATGGAAGACTGTTTGGCAGTTCCTTAGGAAACTAAATATTGAGTTGCTCTATGACCCAGCAATAGCACTACTTGGTATATACCCAGAAGACCTCAAAGCAATGATACAAACAGACAGTTGCGCACCAATGTACATAGCAGCATTATTCACAATCGCCAAAAGATGGAAACAAACCAAATGCCGATCAACAGATGAGTGGATTGACAAAATGTTGTATATACATACGATGGAATATTATGCAGCAGTAAGATAAAATGATGTCCTGAGGCACATGACAAGATGGATGAGACTTGAGGACATAATGCTGAGTGAAATTAACCAGACACAAAAGGGTAGATACTGTATGATTCCACTTTTATGACCAGCATAAAGGTGTAATCAGAGGCTTATAATACAGACTATACGGGACTTAGAAGTACATAGAAGCTAGAGATGGGTGAACCATTAGCTAATGAGGTTGAACTCCAATGTAAGGGATTAGATAGAAGTGAAGTGGGTCTAGAAGTAATATTACCACATTGAAGATGCACAAGATTGAAAGAGGTTCTATAGACCTGTATGTCCCACTGATTAACACTAGAATTATGAATTAGTTCTCATAAGACTTACTTCAAAGATATGATTCTTGTATAAAGGGTGTTTAAGTCCAGGGTTCAGGGGGAAAACTGCTATTGCATGCTATGAGCTATGTTCAAATGGAAACCAGCAGCACTACTGAAGCAACAGCAAAGGTAAATAAGGGGGTGAGGGACAAGAGTTAAGGGGGGTTTAGATCTCCTATTTGGCACGGGTATGTTTATTGGTTTTCTTTCTCTTGGGAGCAATGAAATTATCTATAATTGAGAATATTGATGGACTGTGGACTTGGGGCCTTTTACATGATGCCCAATGAATGCAGGTGGCTGAAGGACACACTGACAGAGTAGTAGATTGGTGAGTGATGGTGTATACTTATGAATGAAAGTTGCACTGCTACAAAAAGGAACAAAGTCGTGAGACATGCAACCATGTGAATGAACATGTGGGACATTTGATGAGACAAAATAAGCCAGAAACAAAAGAACAAAAATGGTATGGCCACCTTTAGAAAATGCTTATAAAAAAACAGGGGCCTAGATGTAAGCTTTTAGAACAGACACATTAAGTCCGCAGTCGTGATAAATATTTCTGGATTTTGAGAGGCTGTTTTATCTATATAACCTGATATTTAGACATAAGAATGAAGCCATACAGGTTGGGGTTAAAGTAATTCAGAACATAGGGGTATAGAAGACAGTGTCTATATTTTAGAACCACACATACTCTTTGAGACCAATGGAAGAAAGGTGTATTTGATCTGGAACTGAAATTTTCTGTAGTGCATAATCTGATTCAAGCTATCTGTGTAGCTCATTTGAACAGTTGAAACACAGGGAGCACAAAATAAGAAAGAGGTCCTTTAATCCTGTATAGATTATTGTAATGCCTGGAAACATCCAAGAATATATTAAGCACATAATCAAAAAGTATTGGCAAAGTCCCCTTAAGGAAGGGAGAAGGAATATGGAAGTATTAAACCTTACCATCAGGGCGGGCCACGGTGGCTCAGCAGGTAAGAACACTTGCCTGCTGTGCCCGAGGACCCGGGTTTGATTCCTGGTGCCTGCCCATGCAAAAAAAAACCTTACCATCAGGGAATCCCCTGATACTGTGTCAAAATTAGGAACACCCAAATCAATAAGCCATGCCCTTGATCATGAGGCTTACTCTTGTGAAGCTTATGTAGGTAGCGGAGAAGCTTAGACTACCTACAGGCATGCCTTAGAGTTACTTCTGGAGGACCTCTGTTGTTGCTCAGATGTGGCCTCAGTCTCTCTAAGCCCAACTCTGCAAGTGAAATCATTGCCCTCCCCATATGAGGGAAATGACATCCAAGGGTGAAAATGTCCCTGGCAACGTAGGAGATGACTCCAAGTGATGAATGCAGACCTGGCACTGTGGGATCAACAATCCATCCTGACCAAAATGGGGAAAAGAAGTGTAATTAATAAAGTATCAGTGGCAAAGAAAGTTCAAATAGAGTCGAGAGGCAACTCTGGAGGTTGCTTTTATGCAAGCTTCAGTTAGGCCTTCTACCTATAATAACATGCCAACCCCCAACCAGGACCATTCCCGCCAGTCCTAAAGAACAGCTAGGGCAATATATAAGATTCCACAAGGGTTTCATACACTAGAGTAACTTTCTAGTAAAGAAACCTACAACCAGGGTCCCTGGTCCAGATAAGTCTTGGAACCTAGTCCAGCCTGTCCAGAACATCAGATAGTTCCATCTCGCTACTTCATGTTAGTGACAGACCCTTACAATATCAAAAATTTATAATTGCCATAGCCCAAACAACCCTAAAGACAGGTTGAAGAGATCAAAGGTGATGGTGGACTTATACATTGAAGACAGGACTTAACAAATGAATATGAATGCTGAATCATTAAATTGATATCTCTTTTAGTCTCCAGTATTTTAGAACAGCTAGAAGAAAAAACCCAAAATTGTGAAATTATAACCCATATGGAAGTCTGAAATATGTTGTACAACTAATTGTGGTGCTGTGCTTTGAAATTTATAGCATTTTTGTATATATGTTATTTTTCACAAAATAGAAGGAAAAATAGTTGATTGTGATGATAAAAAATATTTAAGCCCTCTAGCCTCCTATATTCTGGAGCAGCTAGAAGGAAAATTATGAGAGGATTGTATGATAGCCCATGACAAACTCTGAGATCTGTCCTGTAACCACTTGTTGACGAGTGCTTTGAAAACTATTGCTTTTTTATTTCTTTGGTTTGTATATATGTTATACTACACAATAAAAAAGTTTTAAAAAATGTAATATATTATGCTATATTTTGGAAATATATACTTGATATTTACAATGTTGAGAAGACACCTATATTTCAATATATCTTAAAAATATCTGGTTGTAATTTATTACATAAACTTTTATTTCAAAATGAAGTAATACATTTATATGGTTATTTTTCCTAAAAATTTATAAATAATATAGAGCTTTGTGCAACTTTGTGAAGGTGACTATATGTTCCTAAGATTAGCAAAGTCAAAGGAATTTCTTCTCTGTATACTCAAATAATAAGGGAAAACAATTTCCAGATCGCTTCTAAAATTCATACTTCCAGGTCAGGAAAAATTTGTTTGATCTATTTGATTTTATTTTTTACTTTAAGTGTCACAGAAGCAGTTTTGCTGGTAGGAACTTTGCAGATTTGCTAAATTTAAATAAACTGTTTATGTTTATTATTTTCATTTTAAAAAAGAAAAAAATCATGCAGGCAATAAGGCAGTGGATTGAAATACTTAAAGTGTTGAAGGAAAACAGCTATCAGCAAAAAATTTTGTCTGGCCAGGCCCTTTCAAAAATAAGGGTGAGATTAAGACATTCTCAGATTAAAAAAAAAAAATCTGAGGGAGGTCATCACCACTATACCTGCCCAGTAAGTAATACTAAAGGGAGTTCTTTAGGCTAAAGGGAAAGGACACTAGACAGTGGTCAAAGCAGAAAAAAGAAATAAAGGCCTGCAATGATGGTAACCATTTGAGTAATTATAAATGCCAGTAATACTATATTGTATTGTTTGGTATGTAACTCCACTTCTTACTTCCTACAGGTGCTATAATGCAAAAGCATAAAAAGTAATTATAGGCCCACACCTGGCCCCTTGTGTGCCTTGCAGTCTCAGCCAGGCCAAACCCACCTGCACTGGTGTCTGGAGCTCCCTGGCACAATTGACATCATGGATGTATGTGAATCTTTCCTGGACATATGTAAATCCACCCTGGAGAGGAAGTGCATGATAGCAAAAGGTCTATCTGCAGAATCTTGGAGCAGACAGACATCAAAATTGTTGAGGCTCTTGTGGCATAAGCTCCTGGAGTCAAAGATAGAAAGGTGACCTATTAGGAATAAGACCTTGTTCATCCCTAAAGTCTCCAACTTTAGGGATGTCATCACCACTGTGCATGTGGATGCAGCCACGCCTGAACTATCAAAGGACTTCCATTCTTATCAGCCCTGTGTATGACTCCTCCTCAGTGCCCCGATCTCATGGAACCATCTACAGAAACACCTGTTCCTTCCCAGATACTGATTCCAAAGCATGAATGGCTCCAGCTGTCCCTTGGCCTGCTGCCATGGCAGCAGAAGTGCTGAGCAGGAAGGCAGAGAGTGGGCTGCTTGGATTGAAGGCTTGAGATGTTGGAGCCAGCCCCCAGCCCATTCTTTAGAGCCATGTGGATGAGTGTGATCCATGATATGAGGGAGAGTCCCACGCCTGTCCACATTCCGCCAGCCCAGACTCAAGACAAGAGAGAGTGAGAAGCATAGTTTCTGTAACATTTTGACTATTCAGGATACACCCCTTGTGGACAGTTTGCTCAGAACTAACTCGGTGTCCAGTTGGCCTTCCTTGCACAGCTCTGATGGCCTGATTCCTGCTGATAAAGGCCAGCAGGCAGGGTGGCCCATTACAATGCAGACCTGCTCACCAAAGAATTATGAAAATGATTTTCCAAGGAAACCCACCACTCTGATTTCTGTTCCCATCTCTAGTCTCTTTGTTCTTTGCCAAATGATCTCTGTGACCAGACAGAGTGGCATCATATCAGCCTTTTTGAAGACCCACCCTCCAATGTCTGCAGGAACAGTCAAAACCATCTTATCCCAGGCAGCTCCAGAGCACCAGCCTGTGTTCATGGGCCCACCTGTACCTTGGGGAACTGTAATGCTGGTTCTCCCCCAGGCTTCCCTCTCTCAGCCTGCCACCTGTTCATCCAGTGTCAAGTTACTGCCCCTCGGCCCTGCTCTGGTGTTCATTACCTCCAGGCTCCAGTAGACTTCTCCCGATGGAGGAACTATATTTGTAACTTCCCAGGCTGCCAGAAACTACTTCAAAATTTCCCACCCGCTCACCTTTGCACTCACACAGAGAAAAGCCTTTCACCTGCAGCTGAAATGGCTACAATAAAAAATTTGCTCATTCAGATGAAGTTTCTTGCCACCGCAGAACTCACACTGGGGAGAAGAAATTTGTGTGTCCAGTGTGTGAGCAGTGCTTCATGTACACCCACCACTTTATGAAGCAAGCCCGGTGTCACATGACCACTAAGAAGATTCCTGGCTGACAGGCTGAGGTCAGCAAACTGGACAGGATTGCCTCCACAGAGGAAACCAAGAACCCGCTAGTGACCATGCAAGCCTCCAACTGAGAGGTCAGCTGGGGAATTAACAATGGGATTTGTAAACAGCCTTTATTCATGAATGGAAATGACACAAAATAGAATTGGTGATTTCCTCTCCAAATATATTGGGGGCCTAGGGGTAAGTGGGAAGCTGGTTGTGTTGAAAGTATTTTAAGTTTTCCTTTTGATTGGAACCCTGTTCAATATCTTTTGTAATTTCGGAATTTTTTTTAAGGAAATAGAAGAAAATTTGGCAAGCTAAAGTCACAGGCATGCAAACAAACATTTTGGCAAAGTTTACAAAATCTGGGTTTTTACAACCTTTCTATTCATGCTTTTTAGAAATTAAACAGGATACTAATTTTTATACTGTTTTCTATAAAAATAATTATATTGTTGGTGTTCAGATCACCAATTTCTAAATAGATTATTTTACAACCTGATTTTCATTGTTTAATATCAAAATTTTTATAATAATGCTACTTTTAGTAAACTTGGTGGTTTCCAGTAAAAAAAAATCACAAATTTATAATCTAGTCTTTTAGATCTAAGACTATTTTAGGATCAGAAGTGGTTCAATAAGGGCCTCTTAAACAAAAGCGAAAATTTTGAAGTCATCTTCTTTGTAACATTTTCAAAGAAATTCCAAGCAATCTTTCCTTCTAGGCCATAGCCTAGGAAACTAAAATTTTGGTTAACTAGAATCAGTCACCTATGTCCAAGGTGTGACTTGTGAAGAATGTACAGCAGAGAATAACTTAAAATCCTGAATACTTACCCAGTAAGCAGGGAGCTGCTGTAGGATTTGAGTCCCTGTGTTTAACATTTGTCTTTTGGTTTGTATCTAAAACACCAAAAGGGTAATATAAACATTCAAGAAACCCACTGTTGTGTAAATTCTCTTAAGTATGCAGTGGGTTAAAGAGGAAATCAGAAGAAAATTAGGAAGCATCTTGAGGCCAACAAAAATGAAAGTTCAACATGCCAAAAATTATGGCATGGAGTAAAGGCAGTGCTGAGAAGGTAATTAATAATTCTAGAAGCTTATATTTAAAAAGAAGAAAGACTTCAAGTCAGACACATAACCTCAAAACTGGAAGAACTAGAAAAAGTGAGCAAACGAAGCCCAAAGTGAGCAGAGGAAAGAAATAAGAAAGATAAAGATTAGAGTGAACATAAATGAAATAGAAAAAAAATAGAGAGACTCAGCAAAACCAAAAGTTGTTTTTTTGAAAAGATCAGTAAAATCAACAAACCTATAGCTAGACTAATAAAGAAAAAAAAGAGAGGATGCAAATAACTAATATGAGAAATGCAAAAGGGGACTTATTACCAATGTCAGAAATAAACACAATTATAAGAGGATACTATGAACAATTGCATGCCAAAAAATTAGGTAATGTATGGAGAAATTCCTAGAAACATGTCAACTACCTATACTGACTTGAGAAGAAATAAAAGATCTCAACATACTAATAAAATGAAGAGATTGAATCACTAATCAAAAACCTGCAAACAGCCATCCTGACCAAAAGGGGGAAAGAAGTGTAACAAATCAGGTATCAGTGGCTGAGAGAGTTCAAATAGAGTCAAGAGGCTACTCTGAAGGTCACTCTTAGGCAAACTTCATTTAGACATTGCTACCTATCATAATTTGCCAAATCCCAATCAAAACCATTCCTGCCAAATCCTAATGAATACCTAGGGCATTATATAAGATTCTTCAAAGGTTCCATGCACTAAGGTAACTTTCCAGAAGACTACACCCTCCAGATAGGTCCCTTGACCAGATAAGTCCTGAAATGCAGAGGGGCCAGCCTTTCCAGAAAATCAACTAAATCTATCTCCCTATCATATTATTGGCAGCCCCTTCCAACATGAAAAAGTTAGAATGGCCATAGCCCAAATACCCCTAAAGAATAACAGAAAGAAAAAAGGTGATGGTGGAGTTTTACGGAGGTGGTTGGGTTTAATAAATGAGTATAGTGCTGAATCAGTATATTGATGTCTCTTTTAGTCTCCAGTACCTTAAAGTAGCTAGAAATAAAAACCTACAATTGTGGAATTGTAATCCATACCAAACTCTGAAATCTATTCTATAATTAATTGTTGTGATATACTTTGAAAATTATTGCTTTTTAAATATATGTTATTTTTCATTAAAAAAAAGAAAAAAGAAGAGTATAATTGAGGGGATAGGATTTAACAAATGAATATGACTGCTGAATCAATATATTGATATTTCTTTTGGTCTCCAGTGACTTGGAGCTGCTAGAAGAAAAAATGAAAAATCATGGAACTGTAACTCATACCAAACTTTAAAATCTGTTGTATAAACTAGTTGTTTAAAATGTACTTGGAAATTTATTGCTTTTATATATGTGTGTTTGTGTGTGTGTGTGTTATTTTTCACAATAAAAAATGCTTAAAAAAAACCTCCAAACAAAGAAAACCTTAGGACCAGAAGCTTTACAGGTGAAATTTACCAAACTTTCAAGGAAGAATTAACACCAATCCTGTTCATACTCTTACAAAAAGTTAAAATCAAGGAAACACTTACTAATTCATTCTATGAAGCATATATCACCCTATACCAAAGCCAGATAGACCAACATCCTGTGTGAATCTAGATGTAAAAATCCTCAACATAATATTGAAAATTTAATCCAACAGTGTATTGAAAGCATTGTACACCAGGATCAAGTGGGATTTACTACAGGAATGCATGGATGATTCAACATAAGAAAATTAATGTAATACACCACATTAATAGAACAAAGGAAACAAACCACATAATCATCTCAACTGATACGGAGTTAATACATTTCTCAAAATTAAGCACCTCTTAATAAAAAAAAAATTAGAGCACCAGGAATAAAAGGATAATTCTTCATTATCATAAAGGCTATACAAGAAAAGCCACAGCTAACATTATATTTGATCATAAGAGACTGAAAGCTTTACTCCTAAGATTAGGAGTAAGACAAGGATGCCAAATGTCACCATTGTTATTCAAGATTTTACTGGAAGTTCTAGCCATAGGAATTAGGCAAGAAAAAGAAGTAAAAGTCATCCTAATTACAAAGGAAGAAGTAAAACTATCTCTATTTGCAGATAAGATCTTATACACAAAAAACCCTGAAAAATCCACAAGAAAGCTCCTAGAGCCAAAAAATGAATTCAGCAAAGTGGTGGAGTACTAGATCAGTACCCCAAAATCAATAGTGTTTCCATAAACAAGAAATGAACAATCAGAATAAGAAATCAAGAAAAATTACACTCACAGGAGCAACTAAAATAATCAAATATCTAGGAATAAATATAACCAAGGATGTAAAGGGCTTTTACACAGAAAACTACAAAACATTGCTAAATAAATTAAGCAGAAAGCCATTCCATTTAATGGATTTGAATACTAAATATCATTAAGATTGCAATCCTACCGAAGGCAGTTTACAGATTCAATGCAATTGCAATAAAAACCTCAACAACCTTTTTTGCAGAAATGGAAAAGCCAATCATCAAATTTATATGGAAGCGTAATGGGCTCCAAATAATTAAAGCCATCTTGAATAAGAAGAATGAAGTTTTAGGACTCACAGTTCCCGATCTTAAAACTTACTACAAAGCTACAGTAATCAAAACAGCATGATACTGGCACAACAATGGAATAGAATTAAGAACTGAATGAGGTTAACTTTCCCTATTTTAAGATGTCCTGTCTCTATGTATAGAAAATATTGAAAAATCCTCAATAAAGCTATGAGAGCTAGTAAAGTAAGTCAGCAATGTGGCAGAGCATAAGATCAACATGGAAAACTCAGTGGTGTCCCTATACACTATTAATATACAATCTGAAAAGGGAATTAAATTTTTCCATTTGTAAAAGCAACTAAAAGCATCAAATATCTCAGAAAAAAGTTAACCAAGTTTGTAAAGGACTTGTACATGGAAAACAAGAAAACAACACTGAAAGGAATTAAGGAAAACTTAAGTAAATGGAAGGCCATTCTGTTTTCATGGACAGTAAGATTACATATTGTCAAGATTTGAATGCTATTCAAAGTGACTTACAATTTCAATGTAATCACAATCACAATTCCAACAACCTTGAGAAATGGAAAACCAATTATCAAAATCATAGAGAAAGGCAAGGGACCCCAAATAGCTAAATCCATCTTGAAATAAAAGAATGAAGTTGTAGGACCCACAATTCACAATTTTAAAATGCATTACAAAGCTACAGCAATCAAAACATCACAGCATTTGCACAAGGACAGACATATAGACCAATGGAATCAAATTGAGATGTTCAGAAATAAACCCTGACATCAATGGCCAACTGATTTTTCAAAAAGGTGCCATATCAACTCTATGTCAAAATAATAGTCTCTTCAATGGTGCTGGGGAAAATGAATGTTCTTATACAAAATAATGAAAGTGAAAGGCAAAATATTTATGGGGTGAGGATTGTGGAAAGATCGCAAAGTAGATAGCTCCAAGATTCAATCTCTCCACCAAAACTATTAAACAGATAGAACTGTCCAAAGCAAGTATTTTTGGAAGTCTGGAACAGTAGAACACTGTATAGCATCTAAGGAAGAGCAGGATGAAGAGGCTGGTGAATTATGATAAAGACCAGTAATTAATCTTTCTGTGTGGTGGTTACCAGCACCTACGCCATACTCTCACAGCAGGCCACTATGGTGACCAGCACATGGCTAGCTCATTGGTGACAGAAAGGGGCTTAAAATCCACTTTCACAAGACCATGGGTGGACACAGCTGATCACTGATCATGGCTTTTAATTAGTGACTTTGGACCACTGGGGACCTGGCTCTTAGGGCAGTCATTGGTAGACTGGCCAAGGTCAGAGGAAATGAAAGGGGAGACTTAATGATAGTATGTTTCCTCAGGGCTCAAGGCAGCAAGTTCAAGGGCTGCATTTTCTGGGCAGGTCAAGAAAGCTCAGTTTCAGGGAGCTATGGAAAAAGCACCTGGTACCCCACATGATTCCTTCCCAAGGGCACTTTGGAGCTGGTCTGAGTCCCCTTATTGGGTTCCTGACCTTGTTTCGGGTTGGAAACACTGACTTGGGAAACTCATCTCTGGTGTGCCCACCCCTCTTAGAATATGTTCTCTAGGTGAAAGTAGTTTGAGATAACAAAAGAAACCATAGTTCCCTAACATTGGTTATTGTTTAACTCTTGGGGACATTCCGCCCCAAAGTTGTGGGGACTTTCCCTGCTTGGGCCTGATTAATTGCTCCTGGCCGTCCACAAGTTTCTTCAAAGCAATATAGGCCTTTTCTATCAAGCACCTCACAATTCTTCCAGAGTCTTCCCCTTATCCATATATAAAGCTGTTCCAGCACTTTGGGTATTTGAAATCTCAGCACCCTACTTCTTGGTGCCAGTTTGGCTTGCCACAGCTGCTAGACAGCAATAAACCAGAAATGGATTGGCTTTAGCAATGGGGACTGATTAGTTTAAAAGTTTACAGTTCTAAAGCTGTGAAAATGTCCAATTCAAGATATCAATAGGACAATACCTTCTTGCCAAAGAAAGACTGCTATGGATCTGAGACTCCTCTGTCACATGGTGTTTTAGGGTTCTGTAGAGAAACAGCCAACAGGAGAGACCTGTAAATATGAAATTTATAAAAAGGTGTCACAAAACCGTGAGAATGGAAGAGTCCAAAATCTGTAGGGCAGGGTGTGAAGCAGGCAGCTTTGAATAAGTGTCTGGATGAACTTCATAGGAGAGTTTCACTGGCTGAAGAAGCAGTGAAAGAGTCTCTCTTCTTCCTTAAAAGCCTTCAACTAATTGGATTATCTCATTGTGGGAGATGTACCTTAATTGATCAAAGATGTAATCAGCCGCAGAGGCAATCAACTGACTGATGACTTAATCAACCAGTCAATAAATATTCTTGCAGCAGTGGTTAGGCAAGTGCTCGCCTGACCAGACAACTGGACATAATCATTTGGTCGAGTTCACACCAAAACCTATCCAGCACAGTCCATTCCTTATCAACTTGGCAGCCATACACATCACCTAGAAAGCACCTAATTTCCAAATAGATAACAATAGCAGACATATGGTTCACCACATAATACTCAACTTTCCTTCATACAACCAGAAACACACTACATCTCTCCAGAAATGATGGAAATCCTTAGGTAACATTCACTCTTAAACTTCATATCCTATGACTTAAATACAATAACATGAACAATACAATTTATGTCATATTATAAGAGGAAGACAAGATATTTGTTTATGTACAAATGCAAACATTCTCACTCACAGTCCTTGTTTTTGTAACTGGTCACGTGATCGTAGTTCATATTTATCACTACCTTATTCTACTACCCATTCCATGTTCCCTTTACCCTCAGCAAACCCTTAAGCGGGTCATGATCCTTTGCCAGGTGGGGTGAACCAAACCTTCATTCCTGAAGTTTCTGGGCCATTGGTAGTCCTGTCTGGATTGGGCTGCTGCAGTTTTCCATTGGCTTCAATCACAGGGCATGGTAGTACTAAGAGACTTCATAGGGGATCACCTGTATTCCAGAAAAACTCTTCTTTACTTCTGTTGTTGCATTCCTATTTCCCCTTGTTTGTCAGGATCAATCACCCCAGACAGAATGGTAATCCCCATTTGTGCCTGTTGATTCCAGGGCATGAGAAGACCAATGTGGCCAGGTGGCAGCCTTAATTTCCACTTCAATGGAATCACTGTTGTATCTCCTAGAAGGAGCACTCCTCCTTTTGAAACTAAGACCTATAGACCAGCAGAGCTTAAGGTTTGAGGGATAGGAAGCAAAAAGTTTTCTAATGGATCAATAGGGGTGAGAGTGAGTGTTGCCACTGTCATTTTCCACCCCTTGATTCCTGGATCCATGAATCCTGGCTATGGGAGAAGCAGCGCCAGAGTGGATGCTGATTCAGAACATACACAGCTTCCTGGAGAACATTGCCTCAGCCAAGGTATTGCCACCTAGTTGGCTCCATAATTGGGTCTTCAAAATGCCATTTCACCATTCTATCAGCCCAGCTGCCTCGGGTTGATGGGAAACATGGTAAGACAAGACAACTCCATGAGCATGTGCCAATTCATATGCTTCATTTGCTGTGAAATGGGTTCCTTGATCAGAAGCAATGCTGTACGGAATACCATGATGGTGAATAAAGCATTCTGTATGTCCATGTATGGTAGGTTTTGCAGAAGCATTGTGTGCAGGGAATGCAAACACATATCCAGAGTATGTGTCTATTCCAGTTAGAAGAAATTGATGCCCCTTCCATGATGCAAGTGGTCCAATGTAATAAACCTGCCACGAGGTACCAGGCTGATCAGCTTGGGTGCCATAATGGTGCCATATTGGGTACTGAGTATGGGTTTTAGCTGCTGTTCAACAGCGGCTGTGGCCTGGTCAGCCATGGTGAGTGGAGGTCCATGTTGCTGAGCTCATGCATGAACTCCATCCCTACCACCAGGTGCACTTTGTTCATGAGCTCATTGTGCAATTGCAGGAGTGCGTGAGGAAAAAGGATGACTTGTATCCACAGGATGGGTCATCTTATCCACTTGATTATTAAAACCTTCCTCTACTGAAATCACCCTCTGGTGCAGATTCACATGGGACACAAATATCTTCAAGTTCTTTGCCCACTCAGAAAGGTCTATACACATACCTCTTCCCCAGACCTCTTTGTCACAGATTTTCCAATCATTCTCCTTCCAAGTCCCTGACCATCAAGCCAAACCATTAGCAACAGCCCATGAGTCAGTACACAAATGCACCTCTGGCCAGTTCTCCCCCCAAGCAAAATGAACAACCAAGTGCACTGCTCAAAGTTCCACCCACTGGGAGGATTTCTCCTCACCACTGTCCTTTAAGAACATCCCAGAATGGGGTTATAGTGCTGCAGCTGTCCACTTCCGGGTGGTCCCTGCATATCATGCAGAACCATCTGTAAGCCAGGTGCGAGTTTTCTCCTCCTCAGTCAATTGACTGTAAGGTACTCCCTAAGAGGCCATAGCTCTGTTCTCGAAAAGAGAAGATGTGGCATTTGGGCCTTTTCCTTATGTCATTTACTTGTACCTTCAGGACCTGCTCAAGCACTATCTCTAATACCCCATTTCCATTTTACAATAGGGTGCTGCTGTGCACACCCAACTTTATGGTTTGGTGGGTCAGCAACACCCAGTATATGATAGGCAACTCAGGTCTCATGGTAAATTGGTGGCCCATGGTTAACCATTCAATCTCTACCAAGGCCCAGTAGAAGGCAAAAAGCTATTTCTCAGATGGAGAGTAGTTATCTGCAGCAGATGGTAAGGTTTTGCTCCAAAATCCTAAGGGTGTGCATTGTGATTCTCCTATAGGTGCCTGTCAAAGGCTCCAGACAGCATTCATATTTGCCCCTGACACTTCTAGCACCATTGGATTCACTGGATCATATGACCCAAGCGGCTTGCACTGCAGCCTGGACCTGTTGCAGAGCCTCTTCTTGCTCCAGTCCCCACTCAAAACTAGCAGCTTTCCTGTTCACTCAGTAAATGCACTGGTGCAGCACACCTAGATGAAGAATCTATTGTCTCCAAAATCCAAAGAGGCCAACTAGGTGTTGTGACTCTTTTTTGGTCATAGGTGGGGCCAGATGCAACAGCTAATCCTTCACCTTACAAGGGATATTTCAAAATGCCCCACACCACTGGACACCTAGAAATTTCACTGTGGTGGAAGGTCCCTGTATTTTTTCCCTTATTTATCCCCCACCTCATGACCTGCAAATGCCTTACCAATAAGCTACTTCTTGCTCACTAGGTCCAATCAGCATGATATCATCCATATAATGGGCCAATGTGATGTCTTGTGCGAGAGAGAAATGATCAATGTCCTGGTGAACAAGATTGTGACATAGGGCTGGAGAGTTGATATATCCTGGAGTTAAGACAATGAAGGTATACTTCTGCCCTTGTCAGCTGAATGCAAACTGTTTCTGGTTGTCTTATTCACAGCTATTGAGAAAAAAGCATTTGCCAGATCAATAGCGGCATACCAAGCACCAGGCAATGTAATGATTTGCTCAAGCTATGATACCACATCTGGATCAGCAGCTGCAATTGGAGTCACCACCTGGTTAAGTTTATGATAATCCACTGTCATCCTCCAAAATGCATCTGTTTTTTACACAGGCCAAATAGGAGAGTTGAATGGGGGTGTGGTGGGACTCACCACCCCTGCATACTTCAAGTCCTTAAGAGTGACACTAATCTCTGCAATCCCTCCAGGAATATGGTATTGCTTTGGGTTCACTATTTTGCTAGGTAGAGGAAGTTCTAGTGGCTTCCACTTGTCTTTTCCTACCATATTAGCCCTCACTCCATAAGTCAAAGAACCAATGTGTGGATTCTGCCATTTTGCTGAGTATATGTTGATTCCAATTATGCATTCTGGAACTGGGGAAATTACCACATAATGGACCCACCATGAAATGGACCTGAGCTAAAACTCCATCAATCACGTGACCTCCATAAGCCCCTTCTCTGAGTGGTCTACCAGAGTGATTGGATCTCCTGGAACTAGTGTCACTTCTAAGCCAGTGTGTAATAATCCCTGAAATATCTGATCATTTCCTTTACCCCAGTGCATAATCACCCTGGTAAAAGGCCATAGGTCTCCTTGGGGAAGGCTGGGAGGAAGGTTAACAGTGCAAATTTTGGGCAGTGTAAAAGGGTCCTTCCTGAAGGATAACCAGGCCTCCCCTCATTTGAGGGTCTCTGGGTTGAGAAAACTGCCTCAAGGAATTGATTAAGGGGCCATGATTCTTTGTTTTTGTAATTCAAATTAGATGTCTGTTCACTTGACCTAGAATTCTTCTGATTATACACCTCAAACAAGAATTTAGTAGATTGCCTATCTAATTTACTTCTAGGTACCCCATGATCTAGTAGCCAACACCACAAGTCTCTGTGAGTTAGATTATTTGACTGCTGCTTTGAGTCTGCTGTCCATTATGTTGGGCATGCCCACCTTGTCTATGGTGATTAATTAACATTTCAACCTCAGGTAATATCAGCCACCTTTGGATAAGTGCTTCAGACAACCATCCAAACAAATAGTTAATGCCTTTTCTAGCCCCTCAAGCTACAATACTGAATGCAGAATCTCTGCTTAGTGGGCCCATATCAATAAATACAGCTTGATCCAACTTTGTATTCCTTCCACCATTATCCCAAACCTTTACTATCCATTCCCATACCTGTTCTCCTGATTTCTGTCTGTATAGATTGGAAAACTCATGTGGTTATTTTGGAGTATAGTGTACTTTCTCATGGGTCACACTTTGCACCTGACCTTTTGGGGCCTGTTGGGTCTTTAGTCTTATCATGGTCAGGTTCATGTGTAAACCTGGCCAGGTCATGGTACTTGTTTGTCTGCTTGGGCAAGTGCTGGACTGTCTGTTGCGATGAGGACATGTCACAGAATTAAATCATGATCATTTCAGCTGCATCCACAGCTGATTCCATTTGTAATCAGTCAAAGGGGAGTGTCTTCTGCAATGAGTGGTGCTTAATCTAATCACTTGAAGCCCTTTTAAGGAGGATTCAGAAGACACAGTCTCTCTTCCTGCTTCGACTGGTGAGCCTCTCCTGTGGAGTTCATCCAGACCCTCCATCGGAATCCTTGGCTTCACAGCCTGCCCTGTGGATTTGGGACTCTGCATTCCCATGGTCACGTGAGACACTTTTATAAATTTTATATTTGTGAGTGTTCCCTGTTGATTCTGTTTCTCTAGAGAACCCTAACTAATACACCTTGGTACCAGGAGTGGTTCTTAAGAAACAGAATCTTAAAAATGGGTTTTTATGAATGGTTTTCTACTCTGACTGGACTCAAAGGCACTAAGGACTCTGATTCCCATAATCAGAATGACACTCTCCATCCATAGAGTCAGATGGCAAAAGAGATAGTCAAAATATCACCATTCAATTCTCCTAATGCTTCACTTGTACGAAGCCAGGCTCCAGGGGATAATGTTTTTTGACACCTTTACAGAGTTTTGTGGAAATAAGAGGTATAGAGATGATGGGTGGTTGTTGTTAGATTCACTGGCTACATTAAGGAGTGAAAGGGATGGGCTTAAGGCTTCAAATGAGAAGCTTAAGTGCCATCTGACAGATGTAGCTGTAGACTTGAGATCTCTGAAAATCAGACTCAGAATCTTATTGTTAGAGTAGCAACTTTACAACGTAAACTGAAATCTCAATGTTGCATGGTGTCTGCCTTTAAAGTGAGGACATTGATTGGAAAGGAGTGGGACCCTGAAAAATGGGATGGTGACATATGGATTGATAATGATGTCGGGGGTGAGGTTGAAATCCTAGGTCATGCTGAGTCTTCTCTAGATAACCCTGTAATAGTTTCCCCTAAGGACATAACCACCCCATCTCCAGCCTGCTTTGAGGAGTTGGCCACCCAACCTCCTCCTGAAGGGATTAGCCCTAGAATGATTAATCCTGTTTCACCAGATGAAACTGCAAATGAAGGCCCTGAAGCAAATGGCTTGGAAGATATTTCTAATTCTTTTCATGACCCACCCCTACCACCCCTCATTTCTACCAGACCTATAACTAGACTAAAATCCCAACAGGCCCCTAAAGGTGAGGTAAAAGTTATCACACATGAGGAGGTACATTATACTCCAAAAGAACTGTGTCAGTTTTCCAATTTATATAGACAGAAATCATGGGGAATATGTGTGGCAATGGATTTTAAGGGTGTGGGATAATGGTGGGAGGAATATAAGGCTGGATCAGGCTGAGTTTATTGATTTGGGCCCACTAAGCAGAGATTCTGCATTCAGTGTCATAGCTCAAGGGGTTAGAAAAGGTATTAACAGTTTGTTTGGATGGTTGGTTGAAACATATATCAAAAGGTGGCCAACATTACCTGAGGTTGAAATGCCAGAACTGCCCTGGTATAATGTAGATGAGGGGATCCAGAGGCTTACAGAGATTGGAAAGTTAGAGTGGATTTATCATGCAAAGCCTGCTCCTACAGGAATGTCCAGAGGATGCACCTTTTACCAGAACAGTGAGAAATAAATTAGCGAGACTAGCACCATCATCCCTGAAGAGCTCTGTGGTTGCACTTCTCAGTAGGTCAGATATTACTGTAGGAACTGCTGTCACTGAGCTGGAATCCTTAAACACAATGGGGATGAGAGGATCCCGAGTTGGCAGAAGCCAGGTGGCAGCACTTAATCACCAAAGACAGGGTAGACGTGGTTATTATAATAGACAGCAAACTCAAAGCAGGCGTCAGAATTATATGATGTGCAGAGATTTGTGGCATTGGCTAGTAAATTATGGGGTACGTAGAAATACAATAGAAGGGCAATCTGCTAAATTCTTTTTCGAGCTGTATAAACAAAAGAGTTCTAGGTCATTGAACAGAAGTTTAACCTGAATTACAAAAACACAGAGTCATGGCCCCTTAATCAATTTCCAGACTTGAAAGAGTTTACAGACCCAGAGCCCCTTGAATGAAGGGGAGGCCAGGTCCCTTTGGGGGAGAACCCTGTTACATTGCCACAAATTTATACTGTTAACCTTCCTCCAAGCCTTCCCCAAGGAGACCGACAGCCTTTTACCAGGGTAACTGTGCATTGGGGAAAAGGAAATGATCAGATATTTCAGGGATTATTAGACACTGGTTCAGAAGTGACATTAATTCCAGGGGACCTAAAACATCACTCTGGTCCACCAGTCAGAGTAGGGGCTTATGGAAGCCAGGGGATCAATGGAGTTTTAGCTCATGTTCCTCTCACAGTGGGTCCAGTGGGCCCCAAGAGCCATTCTGTAGTTATTTCCCCAGTTCCAGAATGTATAATCAGTATAGACATACTAAGCAACTGGCAGAATCCCCACATTGGCTCTCTAACTTGTGCAGTGAGGGCTATTATGGTGGGAAAGGCCAAGTGGAAGCCACTAGAACTGCCCCTACCGAGCAAGATAGTAAATCAGAAGTAATACCGGATTCCTGGAGGGATTGCAGAGATTACTGCCACTCTTAAGGACTTGAAGGATGCAGGAATGATGATTCCAACCACATCCCCATTCAACTCTCTTATTTGGCCTGTGTAAAAAACAGATGGGTCTTGGTGGATGACAGTGGATTATTGTAAACTCAACCAGGTGGTAACTCCAATTGCAGCTGCTGTTCCAGATGTGGTATCGTTGCTTGAGCAAATCAGTATATCCTCTGGTACCTGGTATGCAGCTATTGATCTGGCAAATGTTTTTTTCTCAATAGCTATTAGTAAGGGCCACCAGAAAAGTTTGCTTTCAGCTGGCAATGTCAGCAATATACTTTCACTGTCCTACCTCAGGGGTATATCAATTCTCCAGCCCTATGTCATAATCTTGTCCGTGGGGACCTTGATCATTTCTCCCTCCCACAAGACATCACACTGTTCCATTAGATTGATGATATCATGTTGATTGGACCTAGTGAGCAAGAAGTAGCAACTACTCTAGACTTCCTGGTAAGGTGTTTGCATGTCAGAGGATGGGAGATAAATCCAACAAAAATACAGGGTCTTCCACCTCAGTGAAATTTCTAGGTGTCCAGTGGTGTGGGGCATGTCGAGATATCCCTTCTAAGGTGAAGGATAAATTGCTTGATCTGGCCCCTCCTACAACCAAAAAAGAGGCACAATGCCTAGTTGGTCTCTTTGGATTTTGATGACAACACATTCCTCATTTGCGTGTACAACTCCGGCCCATTTATCGAGTGACCAGAAAAACTGCTAATTTTGAGTGGGGATCTGAACAACAGGAGGCTCTGCGACAGGTCCAAGCTGATGCACAAGCTGCTCTGCCACTTGAGCTTTATGATCCAGCAGATCCAATGATGCTGGAATGGTAAGTGGCAAATAGAAATGCTGTCTGGAGCCTTTGCAGGCCCCTATAGGAGAATCACAATGCAGACCCTTAAGATTTTGGAGCAAAGCCTTACCATCTGCTGCAGATAACTACTCTCCTTTTGAGAAACAGCTTTTGGCCTGCTACTGGGCCTTAGTAGGGACTGAATGGTTAACCATGGGCCACCAAGTTACCATGAGACCTGAGTTGCCTATCATGAGCTGGGTGTTGTCTGACCCACCAAGTCATAAAGTTGGCCGTGCACATCAGCACTCTATTGTAAAATGGAAATGGTATATGCGAGATAGGGCCAGAGCAGGTCCTGAAGGCTGGAAGTTACATGAAGAATTGGCCCAAATTCCCATGGTCTCCACTCCTGCCACATTACCTTCTCTTTCCCAAACCGGAGCTATGGCCTCTTCGGGAGTTCCTTACAGTGAATTAACTGAGGAAGAGAAAACTCGAGCCTGGTTTACAGATGGTTCAGCACGATATGCAGGTACCACCCGACAGTGGACAGCTGCAACAGTACAACCCCTTTCTGGGGTGTCCTTGCAGGACAGTGGTGAGAAGAAATCCTCCCAGTGGGCAGAACTTTGAGCAGTGCACCTGGTTGTTGATTTTGTTTGGAAGGAAAACTGGCAAGAGGTATGTTTGTATACTGACTCATGAGCTGTTGCTAATGGTTTGGCTGGATGGTCAGGGACTTAGAAAGACCATAATTGGAAAACTGATGACAAAGAGGTCTGGGGAAGAAGAATGTGGATAGACCTTTCTGAATGGGCTGAAAACATGAACATATTTGTGTTGCATGTGAATGTGCACCAGAGGGTGACTTCAGCAGAGGAAGGTTTTAATAATCAAGTGGATAAGATGACCCATTCTGTGGATACCAGTCAGTCTCTCTCCCCAGCAATTCCTGTCATTGCCCAATGGGCTTATGAGCAAAGTGGTCATGGTGGTAGGGATGAAGGTGATGCATGGGCTCAGCAACATGGACTTTCACTCACCAAGGCTGACCTGGCTACAGCCACTGCTGAGTGCCCAATCTTCCAGCAGCAGAGACCTATACTCAGCCCCCGATATGGCACACTTCCCCAAGGTGACCAGGCAGCTACATGGTCGGCAGTTTGATTACACTAGACCACTCCCTTCATGGAAGGGGCAGCAATTTTTTCTAACTGGAATAGTCACATACTTTGTATATGGGTTTGCTTTCACTGCACACAATGCTTCTGCCAAAACTACCATCTGTGGGCTTTCAGAATGCCTTATCCATCATCATGGTATTCCACATAGCATTGCTTCTGATCAAGGAACACACTTCACAGCAAATGAAGTGCGGGAATGGGCACATGCTCATGGAATTCTCTGGTCTTACCATGTTCCCCATCATCCAGAAGCAGCTGGATTGATAGAGCGGTGGAATGGCCTTCTGAAAACTCAATTACAGTACCAACTAGGTGGCAATACCTTGAAAGGCTGGGGTAATGTTCTCCAGGAAGATGTATATGCTCTGAATCAGCATCCACTGTATGGTGCTGTTCCTCCCATAGCCAGGATCCATGGGTCCAGGAACCAAGGGGTGGAAATGGGAGAGGCACCACTCACTATTACCCTTAGTGATCCACTAGGAAAATTTTTCTTTCCTGTCCCTGCGACCCTGAGCTCCGCTGGTCTACAGTTTTAGTTCCAAGAGGGGGAGTGCTTCCACCAGGAGAAACAACAATGATTCCATTGAACTAGAATCTAAGACTGCCACCTGGTCACTTTGGGCTACTCATGCCCCTGGATCAACAAGTCAAGAAGGGGATTGCATTATTGTCTGGGGTGATTGACCCTGACTATCAGGGGGAAATAGTACTGCAACTATACAATGGAGGTAAAGAAGAGTTTTCTTGGAATATAGGAGTTCCCCTAGGGCATCTTTTAGTACTACCATGCCCTGTGATTTAAATCAATGGAAAACTGCTACAACCCAATCCAGGCAGGACTACCAATGGGTCTGAAACTTCAGGAATGAAGGTTTGGGTCACCCCACCAGGCAACGAACCATGGCCAGCTGAGGTGCTTGCTGAGGGTAAAGGAAACATGGAATGGGAAGTGGAAGAAGGTAGTGATAAATATAACTTCTACCACATGATCAGTTACAGCAGCAAGGACTACTGTAATTACTACTGTAATTACTACTAAAGTAATGCTGTTTTGTTCATGTTATACAACTTACATTATAAAATATCAAGTTTAAGAATGAATATTACCCAAGGATTTGCACCCTATTCTGGAGAGATTTAATGTGTTTCCAGTCATATGCAGGACAGTTGAGTATTGTTAGGTGAAAGAAAAAAATGTGTGTTTTATTGTTTTTTATTTAGAAATTAGGTATGGTTTAAGGTGGTATGTATGGCTGTCAAGTTGACAAGGGGTGGACTGTCATGGTCAGGTTCACGTGTCAACTTGGCCAGGTGGTTGTGCCTCTTTGTCTGGTCGGGCAAGTGCTGACCTGTCTGTTGCTATGAGGACATTTCAAATAATTAAATCATGATCACATCAGCTGTATCCACAGCTGATTGCATTTGTGATCAGCCAAGGGGAGTGTCTTCTGCAATGAGTGACACACTCTAATCACTGGAAGTCTTTTAAGGAGGATTCAGAAGAGACAGTCTCTCTTCCTGCTTCAGCTGGTGAGCCTCTCCTGTGGAGTTCATCCAGACCCTCCATCAGAATCGTTGGCTTCACAGTCTACCCTGCAGATTTTGGACTCTGCATTCCCATGGTCATGTGAGACACTTTCATAAATTTTGTATTTGCGAGTGTTCCCTGTTGATTCTGTTTCTCTAGAGAACCCTAACTAATACAAGTCTAATTATAGGTCTTGAGGAAAAGAGGGGTGGCTCTGGGTCATGAAAAGAAATAGAAGTGTCTTTCAACCCAATTACCTCAGGGTATTCAATTGCAGTTCCATCTGGTGAAAGAGGATTAGTCACTCCAGATAGAGGAGTGAGGACTATTTCTCCAGGGGAGGGAGTTACAGGGTTAGCAGGCAGCAAGGGGTTAATCTCATTGTGTGGAGGTTGGATGGCAGACTCCTCTGAGGAGACTGGATGCTGGGAAGATGTTTCCTCAAGGCAGGCTGGAGGTTGGGAAGCTCTTTCCTCAGGGCAGTCCATTACAGATCTAACTAGCAAAGTCTCAGCAAGTTCAAAGGATCCCATCTCCCCATTGCCATCATTATCAAGCCATATATCACCATCCCACAGCTCAGGATGCCATTCTTTTGCAATTAAAGCCCTTACTTTAACAGCAGACACCCTGCAAGGTTGAAATTTTAGATTACATTGTAAATCTGGGACTTGTACAATGAGGCTTTGTGTATGGTTTTCAGAGATCTCTTGTCTGTGACCACAGGAAATTAGATTTTCTTTCAGGGCATATATGGAAACATTAACATCATTCATATTACTGAAGTTTCAAATTTGAAGGCTTCAGCTCATCCCTTTCCCTTATCACTGTATCCAGTGTATCTAACAACAACCAGCCAACATCATTGTACCTCTTAATTCCACAAAACTCCATAAAGGTGTCAAAAACATTATCACTCAGAGCCTTGCTTCATATAAGCATATGATTAGGAGAATCTAATGCTTATATTTTGAGTATCTCTTTTGCCAACTCACCCCATGGACTGTCAGTGCCATCTTGAGTATTGGAATCAGTCACTAGTGCTTCTGAATCTAGTCAGAGTAGAAAACCAATGGTAAAAACTGATGTTTAAGATTCTGTTTCTCAAGAGCCACTCTCAGTACCAAGCTGTGTTAGTCAGGGTTCTCTAGAGAAACAGACCCAACAGGAGAGATCTGTAAATATGAGATTTATAAACAGGTGTCACACAACCATAGGAATGGAAGAGTCCAAAATCCATAGGGCAGGCTGTGAAGCTGGCAGCTCTGATTAAGGGTCTGTTGAACTCCACAGGAGCGGTTCACTGGCTGAAGAAGCAGCAAAAGAGTCTGTCTTCTTCCTTAAAAGCCTTCAACTAATTGGATTATCTCATTGTGGGAGACATGCCTTAATTGATCACAGACGTAATCAGCCATACATGCAATCAGCTGGGTGATAATTTAATCAACCAGCCATAAAATATTCTTGCAGACAACTGGGTATAATCATTTGGCCAAGTTGACACCAGAACCTAACCATCACACATGGGAAGGCACATATCAGCATTTGCTGGTTTTTGTCTCCTGGGTTTGTTGTTTTCAGCTTCTGGCTGCTCTGTCTGTGGCTTTCTTCCTGGGCTCCTGGGTATTTCTTTTAGCTTCTGTTGTAACCGGTGCCTGGCTGGCAATGGTGCCAGTTGAGCCCCGATCCAGGTTTGTTAGTCTGAAAACCAAAAGAATTTGGTGGTGAGAGTGCCAGTAGGAATAAGTAGTAACATTTATTAAAGAAAAGGAGGGAGATTACAGGTTAGAGAGTCAATGCAGACAAGTCCAAGGAAAGGACACACACTGACTGAAGTGGGCTAGCTTTTTTAGAGGAAAGTTTTTTAGGCAGTAGGTTTCCATAGTAACCTTTGAATGGTAGGTGTCTTCTCTATTCTAGGAGATAGCTATCAGAATTCCTGGTTTGTTGTCACACACCTAAAATTTGTCTTTGAGCACATGGTTAACAATTTTTATGACCCAATGCTTCCTATCATTAACTAAGAGTTTGCTTTGGGCCCAGAATTTTACAAGCTTTTATGGTTTGGGGAGGTTTCAATGGTTTGAGGAGGTTTGGGAGCTTTAGGAAAATTTTTATCCCAGGAAGTTTGCAGCCAAAGTTTGCAATTTACATTGGTTCTTTTGGTGCTGGATGAGGAGAAACAAGGGACTTGCAGTTGTTTGTTAACTCTTTCAGAGTTGAATAGGAAATGAGAGACTTGCAGTTGTCCTATTTTATCTGCTTTAGTCCCCTTCCCCAAAAGAGTTAAATCCCTTTAATCTTAAAGGGAAGTAGAAGGATGAATTTTTTTATGTTTGTATAGAGTTAAGAGAGTACATCTAGGAATGTGTATAATTCCTGACAATGTTGGAAGTATTGGAGGATATTGGAAAATGCAAAAAAAAATATTATGCTATTGTCCATTCTGTCCCAACACTCTTACAATCTTTCCACCACCTCTTCTGTGTAAGTTCTTGAGCATGGAAATGGGAGGTTACAGGTTTACAGTTGGCAATATTGAGAAATGATAATATGATAGCATTTGGGGGCATTTAGGGAAAGATAAATATGCTTTGACTAGCTTAGAGCTGCCTTGCCCTCCTATTCATTTATTTTGTCATATAATGATGTTCCAGTCACACTACAATGTGGACAACCATCTTATGTGCCAATGTGCAGTTGAATCAGGAGTTTTGGTGTCTAGAATACTGTTTTTAGTACTTATCCAGATTGAGCTGTCCCAAACAGAAGTCATAGACAAGCAGGTCCTGTTTAATGTACTCTGACATAGAGAGAACATATAGAATAGAGAGGGAATAGTTATAGAGAGTATTAGTATCAGATAGTTGCCAATTTGGGGGCATTGGTGATCGACAGTTCTTATTTAATTGTTCCAGTTAACTGAAGACAGTGGAAGAATATTCCATGGAAGTCTAGAATTACTTGAAGCTGAAACATATTCGTATAACAAACAGTTAGCCTGGTTTTGGAATGCCTTTATAGCTGCAACTTAATCAAGAAAGGCAGATAAACTTAGATGAAGCAGGAAATAAATCCAGGGACTTAAACATAAATATTTAGTAGATAATGAAATGGGAAGTTTTTTCCTTTTGTGCATGAAAATATTGTGGAGTTTTTCCTATTGGCTTTAGTAAACATGTAAATACTTTAGCTAAAACAGAGGTTTAGTTTCTTTTTCTAACATAACTAGAGTTACATTAGTTAACAGGTAGAACATAATTTATATACTTGCCTCACTTCTTTCAAAAGTTTCTTTTTTGTTGAAGATGAATTTCTGATTTGTAATTTACTGCAAACACTTTTAGAGAAGTATTAGAGTGAAGCAATGCAATTGACATAGGTCTTGTGGTAGTACATTCCCATAAAAGTGAGGACTGCTCTTGAAACCTTGGGGTAGGACTATCCCATTGTGAGCTGGGTTTGGACTGCATCTCTGGGCCCTTGCCAGTGAAAGGCAAATAAAATCTGAGAATTTGAATATAAAGGTATGCAGAAGAAAGCATCTTTTAAATCAAGAACTGAATACCACATGTTGGTGTTGGGATTTTATTGAGGAGTTTGTAAGGGTTAGGTACTATAGGGTGGAGTGGAATAACCAAATGGTTTATGGCCCTAAGATTTTGCACTAATCAATAGGACAAGTTTGGCTTTTTAAGGGGCAGAAGTGGAGTATTACAGGAGGACATGCAGGGGATGAGAAGTCCTGCTTTCAGGAATTTTGGGATGAGAAGTTGAATACTTTTGATGTCCTGCTCTAGGGATACAGTTTTTTTGCTGTTGTTTTCTGGGGAAAGGTAGGTTCTTTCTGTACTGGATTACAATAGAAGGGATGTGAATTGCTTTCCAAGGCAAGTCTGTCTTCCAGACTTTAGGGTCCACCTGACTTTTAAACTCTGATGGGAGGTACTCTAGAGTGCTTTCAGTGTCAGATAACACCATGCTTAATGTTACAATACTTTCAATTGGGGCTTTTAGGTTCTTGCTTTGGTAGACAGCAAGAGTTACAGAGTTACCAATTCTGCAGGGGAGAGGTGGGATGAAGGCTCAAGCCTGAGACTTTCCATTTACTCCCCCTATAGGACAGGTTTTAGAGGAGAGAGGGCCCAAGTGAGAGGTTAAGACAGAATATGTGGCTCTCATATCAATTGTAAAATTAACAGTTTTACCTACCACTTCTAGAGACATATGGGGCTCTGTGATTTTGATATTCTTTGGTGAGATACAGGGAGCTATTGGCCCCAGGCCCCTTCGGTCCTGGTCTGGGGTGGCCAACATGGCTTTTGGAGAGAATTTGCTACCCCTTAGGGGCTCAATGCACTGTCAGGCCAGTGTCCTGCCTTCCCATATTGTGGACAGGGCCCTGGAGGTTCTCTCCATCCTTGGGGCTCCTTTGGTCTTTGAAGGGACTCCTGCCTCCAGTGCACATCGATGATAGGTTCCTGGTGGCTTCTGCTCTGAGTGATGCTTGATGGCTAGTTATCATTTCTAGCCAAAGCTATGAGCCTTGCCTTATTCTAGTCTCTCCTTGCTTTCTCCTCTGTAACTCTGTCCCAGTTATTAAAGACAGAAAAGGCAATACTTATAAGGTAATTCACAGGCATTTGGGGTCCTGAGGACATCTTTTGCAGTTTTCTCCTTATGTCAGAAGCCTAATAGGGCGGGCCATGGTGGCTCAGCAGGCAGAGTTCTTGCCTGCCCTGCCAGAGACCTGGATTTGGCTCCCAGGGCTGCCAATGTAAAAAAAAAAAAAAAAAAAGAAGCCAAATGGCCTATAAAGTAGTTGTTTTTTGTTTTATTTTTCTTGGGTTTTTTCTTGGCATAGGCAGGCTCTGGGAATTGAAACCAGGTCTCTGGCATGGCAGGCGAGAACTCTGCCACTGAGCTACCATTGTACTGCCCTAAAGTAGGTTTTTAACATTATTTGTCCTTCCTCAGAGTTTGGATCTACATTAGCACATTTTTTCATAGCTTCCACTAGTCATATTTGAAACAAAGTAGGATTTTCCTTTTCTTGAGTTATGCTCTGTAGCATGTTATAATTTATATGATTGATAATTCATTTTTATACCTTCTATTAAACAAGTAATCATATTATCCCTTGCATCAAGATCTCACTGCCCTCTCTGATAGTTCCAGTCCGGCTCCACATTTGGGACAGCTATGGTCTCTGCCGTATATCATACTGGCTGTTCCTGATGCAGCTTGTTTGCATGTACTTGGGCTTATACCTAAATCCTTCATTTCTCCTTGGGAGTGCAACAGGAGGAGATGTCTCCCCATCCAAATTATTCTCCCCAGGAGAACTTATAGGTGAGGACCAGATTTTTAAATTCCTCCAGAAACTTGGAGGGGTCCTCAGAAAATTTTCCAAATTGCTTCTTAGACTGTAGTAAGTCAGTCATAGAAAAAGAGCATGGATTCTTATAGTTCCTATATCCCATTGGCTACTTCCTGGAAAGGATATATTCCATTTCCTTTGGAGCTCCTTTTTTCCTTCTCCAGTGGAGTGGTAACGGGCTCCACTGTGAGTGTGGTCAGCCAGACATAAATAAGGAGGGGGTGCAGTGGGCTTGGACACCTCTTCTTTTAAAGGAGGAGGGTCTATGGTAGCCATAGGTCTGGTGAGATCAGGGTCTGAGTTTGGGTGAGGATCATTCCTGAATCTTTTGGGGGTTTCAAAATTTGGGGAGTTAGCTAACAATGGGTCATCTATAATATTTGCCTTCTTCTCTTCCTGAGACAAAAAGGATTATCTCTTAATTCCCCCTTAGGATAACATACTTCACAAGCTCTCCTCATAGCCTTGACCTGATATAGAGCCATAAAAAGCTGGACAAAGGAACTTCAGACCATTTCCCTTCTCTTTTACAAAACAGCTCTAATTGGAGAATAGCATTAAGGTCAAGAGTGCCATCTTGCAACCATTCTTCACCATCTCCCAATTAATATTGGGGCCAAGCAACATTACAATAAGAAATCAACATTTTCTTTTTCAGTTCAGTGGTCAACAGGTTATTCCAGTTTTTCAGGATGCAGCTCAGGGGGCTATCAATTGGGATGCTGGATGCACTGCCCATTATTCTGAAAGAAGAAAGTGACAGAGGGATATTCATTCACTGGGGTCCATCTCATCTGCCAACTGAATAGTACCTTTGAAATACCTTCTCACCCCAGGGCATCTTCATGAGGGAGAAAACCTTAGACTTAGAAGATGGGCTGTCTGGATTCACCCCCTTGACTCCTAAGCTGGACCCAGGGGGCTGGCGAACCAGACTTCTCACTCTGGCAGCTATGGGCCAGACTCAGAGAGTTGGTGAGATAGATTTCTCACCATGGTGGCTCTGATTTCTGAGCTTGTTTCAGAGGGCTGATGAGATTCCTCACACCAGCAGATCTGCTCTGTGGGCAGAAAGTAAGCTTGGTGCATGACCTGATCTAAAAACTACGATAAACAGAAAAAAGGGGTGGAGGTCCCATTTAGCTAAAGCCTGAATTCTCCTTTAGGAGGAGAAGGTTGATGTCACAAAGAGTGCAGGAATGATACACAGACCATATGCAAAGGAGGAAGTGAACAAGGATATCCTGAACAATTTCCTTTGGGTAAAGGGAAGGGAAAAGGAGGGGCCATGGTCAGGGATTTATATCCTACAGGGGCCATAAGGATGCTCCCCTGGGGAATCTACAATCTTTGTACCACAGAAAATCTCCTTGAGAAAAACCTTACTGAAGACCAAGCGTAAGTTTGCATGAAGGATGAAGAACAGTGGAGGAGACAAAGGAATAAATACCTGCACTTAGCAGTCAGCAGCAAAGGGAGGAGGGAATGTGCCTGAAACAGGGAAGGAACGTAAGGGACATAGGTAAGGAATTCATGTTAAGGAGCCTACACCAGGCGGGAGAAGGCAAAGGCTACTGAGAGTGACAAGAATAAGGAGCACAATGTCTAGGAAAAGACAGATAAGTAGAAAAGGCCAAGCAAAACAGCAAGAATCAGAACCAAGTCATATCACTTATGAAATGCAGGTCTTGAGGCCTAGTGTCTTACGTGGAAGATGCTGCTCTCCTGAGATCTTTTGAAATCACCCCTGGCTGGCTGTCCACAGTATGTAATTGGTGCCCAACTGGCAATGGTGCCAGCTGAGCCTTGTTCCAGGTTCAGGATTCTCACTGCTAAAGGAATTTAGACAAATGAGAGGGACAGTAGGAATAAGTAGTAAAGTTTATTAAAGAGAAGGAAAGAGAGTACGTGTTAAAAAGGTTAACGTGGATGTGCCCAGGGGAGGAACATGAACCAATGGAGTGGGTTATCTTTTTTTAGAGGAAAGTTTTGTTTCCATAGTAACCTTTGTATAGTAGGTGTCTTCTCTGTTCTTGGAGGAGATAGCTATCAGAATTTATAATTTGTTGTCACACACCTAAAATTTGTCTTTGGGCACATGGTTAACAATCTTTATGACCCTATGCTTCATATCATTAACTAAGTTTGCTTTGGGCCCAGAATTTTACAACCTTTTATGGTTTGAGTAGGTTTCAATGGCTTAGGGGCTTTAGGGAAATTTTTGTCCTAGGAAGTTTGTAGCTGAAGTTTGCAGTTTGCATTACTTCCTTTGGAGCTAGATCAAAAAACAAGGGACTTGCAGCTGTATGTTAACTCTTTCAGAGCTGAATAGGAAACAAGGGACTTGCAGTTGCCCTATTTTATCCTGTTTCACTGTAGCTCTTAGCTTCTCTCAAGCTTTCTTTTTTTGAGCTTCTCTGGGCCTTTTTTTCTGTGTTTATCCTTTTATAAAGGACTCCAGTAAGAGGACTAAGACTCACCTTGAATGAGATGAGTCATACACATACATAAATGCAACAGTTCTACACCCACAGGGAATGGATTAAAAGAACATGATATTTTCTTTAGTACATACAGCTTCAAAACATCACAAAGTTCTTTATCATGAAAGTAAAATGACAACCTACATAATGCGAGAACATATTTGGAAACCAGGTATCCAATAAAAGTCTATTATCCAGAATTTCTAAAGAAATCCTTTAACTTTAACAAAAATTAATTCAAAAAAAATAAATTAAAACGTGGACAAAAACCTGATAGATATCTCTCCAAAGACAATATACAAATGACCAAAAAGTACATGAAAGGATGCACAAAATTGCTAGTTATCAGGGAAATGCAAATCAAAACCACAACAAGATGCAATTTCACACTGACAAAATGGCTGTGATTAAAAAAGACAAACCAGAAAATAGTAAGTGTTGGGGAGAACACAGAGAAATAGGACCACTCATTGATAGTAGCAATGTAGAATGGTACAGTTCTGTGGAAGACAGTTTGGCTGCTTCTTAGAAAGCTAGGTATAGAACTTCCATATGATCTGGCAATCCTACCTCTAGGTACTTACCCAAAATAATTGAAAGCAGGGACTCAAACAAATATTCTTACACCAATGTTGATAGCAGCATTATTCACAACTTGCAAAAGATAGAAGCAACCCAAGTGTCCATCAACTGATGAAAGGATAAACAAAATGCTGTATATACATACAATGGAATCATTCATCCATAAAAAGGAATAGAGTTCTTGATACATGTGACAACATGGATGAACCTGGAAGAACCATCACATTGAGTAAAATAAGCCAGATACAAAAGAACAAATATTATATGTTCTTAATGATATGATATAATTACATTAAACAAACTCAGAGAGTCAGAATCTAGAATATAGGTTACCAGGTAAAAGGCTGGGGATAGGGAATGGGAAGTTAGGTTTAAACTGTACAGGGTTCCTCTTTGGAACAATGGAAATATTTTGGTAATGGATGGTAGTGATGATAGCATCACATTGTGAACTTAACAGCACTGAAATATCTATCTGAATATGGTTAAAAGGGGCAACATTAGATTCTATATACAGTAATAGAATAAAATTTTAAAAAAATCCATTATAGGGCGGGCCACGGTGGCTCTGCCATGCCAGAGGACCCGTGTTCTATTCCTGGTGCCTGCCCATGTAAAAAAAAAAATCCATTGTAATGCACTACACAAACAGTGAACCTTAAGTTAAATCATGGATTATAATTAATAATACAATTAGAAATATATGCTGTCAACAATTGTAACTAATTGTCAACACCAATGCAAAGTGTTAATAATTGGGTGGTATTTGGGAGTGCTGTATTTGATGCATGATTGTTCTGTAAACCTACACTTTCTCTAATAGAAATTAAAAATAAAAGCAAGTTTTAAAAGATTTATGTGATTTAAAGAGAAAATTTGAATGTGGTTGAAAAGGGAAGTTTTAGTTTGTATTTATATTACTAGAATAAATTTTTCACAAAAAATCTAGGGCTGTACAGCACAAAGAGTAAATCATTTTGTAATCAATGGACTATTGTTAATAGTACAATCTTAAAAAGATTCTTTCATGAATTGTTACAAATCTACTGTACTAATACAAGGAGTTAATAATGGGATGGTATATGGGAACTGTCTATTTTATGCATGTTTTTTTTCTATAATCCTACAACTTCTCTAATAAAAACATTCACCTATAAAAGATATTTGGAGACAACTGAGGAAATTTGGTCATATTCTCAGTATTAGACAATATTTAGGCAATGGTTGTTAATTTTCTCAGGAAAATTGAAAATAATATTATGATAATTAAGAAGAACATCCTTGTTTTCAGAGATGCATGCTGAAGTATTTAGGAGTGAAATGTCTTGACTGCAAATTAAGGATGATTAAAAAATTATGTTTACACACATTAATATAAAGTAATATTAGCAATTGTTTAATTGTTGTATCTGGGCATTGGGTATAATAGAATCAGGGTGGCTACTGTACTAATCTTTCAAATTTTCTGTATATTTTGGAAATTTTCATAATCAAAAGTTGGAAAAAGAATGAGGTTGGACCCCTACTTCACCACATTAACAAAAATTAATTCAAAATTGATCAAAGACCTATATATAAGAAATAAAACTATAAAACTCCTAAAGGAAAGGGAAACATTTTCAGGACCTTGTGTTAGGCAATGCTTCCTTAGATTTTATACCAAAACACAAGCAATAACAGAAAAAAATCAATAAATTGGACTTCATCAAAAGTTAAACTTATGTGATTCAAAGGATATTACAAAGAAAGTAAAAAGACAACCAACAGAATGGGAGAAAATATGTGGAAACTATATATAGTGATATGTGATAAGAGCTTAACATCAGAATATATCAAGAACTTTTACAAGTCAACAACAAAAAGACAAGGAATTTAAAAATGTGCGAATATTTTGAATAGATATTTCTCCAAAGAAGATATGCATTTAAATGGCCAATAAAGACACGAAAAGATGCTCAACATCGTTGGCTACAAGGAGGAGTGCAAATGAAAACCACACTGAGTTGCATTTCTCTCCCACTGGTATAACTACTATTAAATAAATGGAAAATAACAAGTGTTAGCTAGGATTTGGAGAAATAGAGACCCTCAAAGTTATAGCTGTAAATGTAAAATGGTGCAACTGCTATGGAAAACAGGTTGTGGGCTCCTCAGAAAGTTAAATATGGAATCACTATGTGACCCAGCAACCCTGCTTCTAGGCATATGGGCAAAAGAACCAAAAGAAATAATTATAATATCCAAACTTATGGAGTCAGAAACTACAATAATTGTTGCCAGAGACTGAATGATGGTAGGGAATAGGGCTTTAAAGCTTAATTGGTACAGATTTTCTCTTTGGGGTGATGAAAAAGTTTTGGTAACAGAAGGTGGTGATGGCAGCACAACATTGTGAATACAATTAACACCACTGAATTATATATTATATATGGCTAAAAGGAGAAATTTTAGGTTGTATATGTGTTACTAGAATAAAATACAATATAGGATTGTACAACAGATATAGTGAACCCTAATGTAAACTATGGACTAGAGATAATAGTACAATTACAATAATATTGTTTTTATGAAGTTATAACAAAGTACCACACTAATACAACGTGTTAATAATATAGTAAGCTGCGGGGGGTGGGGGCTTGGGCGTGGTTTATGGGAACTCTATTTTCTTCACGTTCTTTTTGAAAACCTATATTTCTCTAATCAAAGATAATTTTAAAAAGCTACAGAAGCAGGTCGTAGTGACGCGTGCAGAAGCGTCCTGGGGGCTCTCGGAAGCCTCCAGGGCAGCATAGCGGCCTGGGCTATGGCCCAGCGCCCCATGGAAGGGGCCCGGGATGGCTTGAAGCCCACCGAACCCCTTTGGCGCCATCGCCCCCGCGGGCGGCCAGATGAGTCGTTGCGCTTTGCGCCAGCCAGGAGCATGGCCTGCTCAAGGTGCGTGGAGAAGCGGCCCTCGGGAAGTGGGGACCGCGTCCAAGGTGCAGCAGGAGCTACGGCGCAGGAGGGCGAAGCGGTACCAGGCAGAGCATATGGAGTACATGTATCGTATGCGGGTGAATTAGAAAAGGAGAAAAAATTACTTACACATGAAACAAGGTAATTAAAATTAAATTTTCGCTCCTGAAGTGGATATCAAGGACTACTGCAAAAAAGAATGGAGAGGAAATATGCAAAAACGCAATATGCGTGAAAAAGGGCTACAAGAAGCTTTCTCAGAAATGCACCTCCATAAGGCTAGTTGGCAGTGATAATTGTGAGCTGAGGGCCACGTTGTTCCAGGTGATGAGTCAGACGGCCGAGCTGCTCCCCCAGCTGTGGGACCCCGAGCTCATGCTGTTACTAGAAAAACTGATCAGCAAATACAGCTGGATCAAGCAGTGGAAACTTGACTGAAATTTGATGGGAAGAGCAAGGACCTTGTTGGTAAAATTATGGAATCCCTCACTTTGCTAAGGAAGAAGTGGGCAGGCTTGACTGAAATGAGAACTGCGGAAGCAAGGCTAATGCCTTGTGAAGAACTGTTCACAAATGAAGAGGAGGAATACAGTCTCTATGAAGCTGTAAAATTTCTAATGCTAAAAAAGAGCCATTGAACTACTTGATGATAAAGAGAGACCCTGGGCAACTGCTGAGAAACCACTGAAACCAGGTGGGGCACACTGGTGGCCTTGAACAAGTTGAAATGTTCCTTCTCAGCTACAATATGCAACACAACATCCAGGCATATGGCTCTCCAAGTATGACACTGAAAAGTTCATCACAGTCTACCTCGGTAGTAGTTAGTTTCAGGTATCAACTTGGCCAGGTGATGGTGCCCAGTTGTTCTCTTGCTGGTGACTTAAAAATCAGCATGTGAATTTAATCTGTGGCTGATTACAACTGCCATCAGCTAAAGGGGATGCCTTCCACAATGAGTGAGGCTTAAAAGGAGGAGTCAGAAGAGAGAGAGACAGCTCAGCAGAGCTCAGCTGCCCAGCACACCTCAACTCAGTACTCAGAGTTGATATAGACCCAGACGTTCAGAGATGAAGAGAGGAAACACCCCAGGGAAAGCTGTTTGAACCCAGAAGCCAGGAGAGAGTGCCAGCAGACATCACCGTGTGCCTTCCCATGTGACAGAGAAACCCAGATGAAAGGAAGCTGCCTTTTCTCCAGGGAACTGTAAATTTGTAACTAAATAAATCCCCTTTATAAAAGCCAGTCGATTTCTGGTGTATTGCATTCAAGCAGCTTTAGCAAACTAAAATACTTCCAACCCCCTAAAGGACTGGTTGGTGGTGACCCTGATTGCTGAGGATGATCAGCACTATAACATCCCCATCTCAGGACGTAAGGAAATGAGTCTGTGAGGTGTCTGTACTGTATAGCCTGGCAGGCCAGCAAAGTGCCTGGGCAGGGCCTCAGCCAGGGCTTTGTTCTTAGAATAATGCATGAGAGACCTTAGGCCGCTGAGCCTAAGGATCTTCTGAAGACTGCCTTTGATTATAAGAATTATAATTCAAGTCTTTTCCATCATCTTCTCCATAAGGCAAATACTTTTGTCTCCCTCCTCTTTGTATTGGAGGTGACTCATTTTGGAGAGGAATTTGTTTTTTATGTCTCAAGTCAAAACTCCCTCTAATAGTAAACCAGCTTTTAACTTTTAAGTCAGTAATATTTTCCAGGTGTTTTAGTTTGCTAAAGCTGCTGGAACTCAATAAACCAGAAATGGAAGGGCTTTTAAAAAGGGAATTTATTAAATTGCAAGTTTACAGTTCTAAGGCCATAGAAATGTCCAAACTAAGTCATCCAGGGAGAGATACCTTAACTTCAAGGAAAGGCCGATGGGTCCAGAACACCTCTGTCAGCTGGGTAGTCACATGGCTGGCATCTGCTGGGGTCTTTGGCTTCTCATTTTGAACATTCCCTGGGGGCATTTACTTTTGACGTCTCCAAACATCTAGGTCTCATGTTGCCTCTGTTGGCTTTGTCTGCTCTGTGGCTTCTTTCAAAATGGGTCCCTCTTAAAGGACTCCAGTAAGCAACCCCACATTCAATGGGTGAGATATATCTCCATGGAAACCATCTAATCAAAAGGTCCCACCTTCAATTGGGTGTGTCACATCTCCATGGAAACAACTTAATCCAAAAGATCCCACCCAGCAAATTAAAACAGGATTAAAAAACATGGCTTTTTTAGGACATACAACAGTTTTAAATCAGCACAGGTGATAATGGGTCTTTAATACTCTTCCTATGCAATCTGCTTAATTGGTATAATCTGGAATCAAATCTGTTCATGGTACAGTCATAACATCCCTGTAATGGTCTTGTCTTCTGCTTCCTGTAGAGGGAAGAACAGTGTTTGGATTTACATATTAATTAAGGCCATTGTAAGCAGACTTTCTCATGGTTGAAGAATTGGGTCCAAAGTGAGTCATTGAGAGGCTGTTAGGAAGGCTGGAAGAAGAAGATGCAGGTGGGAGTGGGGATGGAATGCAGAATTTGTTGCTCTCCACGAGTGGGACCAGTGCCTGGCATTCCCTCATGCATCGGCATCTGGTGCAGGTGGTGCACTGTTCAAACTATGGACACTGTGCAGGTCAGCTCTATTGTCAGGGATTATTCATTATTCTAAATTCCAAAATTTATGAGTTTGCCATTGGAAGGAAGTTTATATCCATCTGTGTTTTTAGAGAAGGAACCAAGGCCAAGAGAATCAGTCACTTGATCTAAGTTTAGTAGAGGTAGGGTTAGATTGCATCCAAGTCTTCCTTTTCATGTGATGTTTTCAAGGGCTTATCCATTGTCAAGTCCATGTAACTGAGCTGGTGGCAGGAGATAGGTAACAGCAAATTGGCTAAGATTTTTCACGAGTAAGTTCAAGCATAAGCATGTATCAAAATTGTGGTTTATGCTACATGTGCCCTTGATTTGGTTTGGGAAGTCCACTGAGGCAATGTTGCTGACTGTGATTACATTCTACAGTCCAGGAGATGGAGGTGGACAGCCCAGCTGAGCAAGGTCTGCGTGAAGGCCTGAATTGTCCAATGGGGGACATGGATATTGCTCACAGGATCCAGACACGCCACTCTTTAGGATTGCGTGAGCAGCATCTGATTTGGCTCAACATTTGTGGAGTTTGTAATTCCCTCACGTATAAGTTCTATTTCATAATAAGTGAAATATTTATTTGGTCTAATTCATTGTAGTTTATAAGCTGTCTAATCACTTGGGGGAGGAACCTCTTTTGAAACTAAGTTTTGCTTTTACTTAATTAAATTCTTAGTTAATAAAACTCAAGAGAACACCCAAAACTATTTAGATTCCTACTATCATTTTCTCCCATTACCTCATCAATAATATTCACCACATTTGGGTACATGCTTATTGATTAGAGTGTTAGAATCAAATTCTGCTCTAAAATGCGTGTGAACACATTGGAGAGGTTTTGTTTAGTCACTGTGAAATGCAAGGGTACTTTGAATAAGTTGGTATATAGAAGTCAAATAAAAGTAATTATAATGAATTTTTGTTGACTTTGATGCTTAATTTTAGCATGAGTAAATGTACAACAGGAAATGCTCAACATATCATTCTTGGACCTTTTTAAAGCACAACTTTAAATGTTTACATTGTAAAAGGTGGTAGGGATCTGTGTCCTCAGGCACACTGAATCTGGTCATTGGTTCATATGTACCGTTGGATTCTAACAATACTTATGATCATATCGTTTCACATTTTGAAAAACTGTTCTAATATTAATGAGCCTGACCTGGGCAACATTATTGTTACATTTCATACCTTTTCCTTGTCTCTATGTATGATATTGTTAGAAGGTGTTCAGAAATTGTGTTCTTAACTACCACATTGATAAAACTCTAAAAGAGATAGAAAAGAATGGAACTGTACAACACAGAGAGTGCACCTTATTGTAAACTATGGGCTATAATTTATATTATTACAATAATATAGTTTCATTAGTCATAATAAATGTACCACACTAATACAAACTGTTAATAATAAGGAAAACTGTGTTTGAGGGGAGTAACATGGGAACTCTACTTTCTGCATAATTTTTCTGTAAACCTACTACAGCTCTAATAAAATTAAAAATTAATTCCTAATATTTTTTGTTTTTTTATGGAATCTAAATGATGTTTTCTTATATGTAATTTTGGATTCCACATTCCTAGTGTATAGAAATAAATATTTCGGGTGTTCATTTTCTAATTGCAACTTTACTGCATTTGTTCAGAAGTTCTAAAAGGTTCTGTGGACAGTTTAGTATTTCCTACATATATTATGTCAATAGTAAATAGACATTTTTAATTCATCTTTTCCAATATTAATGTTTTTATATATTTCTTTGTCTAATATCTTTGGCTATAACTTCCAGTACAATTTTGAATCAAAGTGGTGAAAATGGTCATCCTAATCTGATTTTAGAAGGAAGCTTTCAGTCTTTTTTCCATTAAAGTGTGCGGTTAGCTGTGGATTTTCTATAAATGCACTTTCTCATGTTGAAGAAGTTCCTTTCTGTTCTTAGTTTGTTGAGTCTTTTTTATCATGGAATAGTGTTGGATTTTTTTCAAATGCATTTTTATATCAATTGAGATTAATGTGTTTTTTCCATTCATCCATTATTGTAGCATATTACATTTTTTTGTTTTTGTATGTTGAACCACATTTGTCTTGCTGGCATAAATTCCACGTGAAAATGCATAAAATACTTTGATATGCTATTGTATTTAGTTTGCTCTTGTTTTATTGAGGAATTTGCAGGTATATTCATACGGGATATTTATCTGTCATTTACTTTTCTTGTTATGTCTTTCTCTGGCTTTAGTGTCAAAGTAATCCTGTTCCCAAAGATTGTTAGGGAGTGTTCCTCTAATTTTTGGAAGAATTTTGTTTTTCCTTTTGGGATGTTTTTATTACTAATTCAATACCTTTATTTGTTTAGGGGTCTGTTCAGATTGTGTATTTTTTGAGTCAGTTTTGATAGTTGTATTTCTGTGGATTTGTCTATTTCATCTAGGTTATCTCATTCATTGCTGAGCAGTTGTTCATAGATTTCTTATAATCCTTTTTATTTTCTTTTAATGTTGCTATTAATGTCTCCACTTACCTTTCTGATTTTAGTACTTTGAGTCTTTCTTCTTTTGTTTTTGGTCATTCTAGCTAAATTATCTCTAATATATCTAGGTTATCTAGATATTATGGTATAATATGTAATTATGGTGTTCAAATAAACTAACCATTCAAGTTAGATTAGATCATGTGCTACTGAAAATATAAATTTTGCACCAAATAAACATCTCTTTCTTTGGTCTCACTCAGAAGTTGAAGTTTTAAAATACAGTCAGTATCATCCTTTACCCTTTATTCTGCTTCACCTTAGTCCTACCTGGGCCAGCTTTATCCACTTTTTAAAAAGTATGCTATTTAATTCCTACATATTGGTGAATTTTCCATGTTCTATCTTTTAATGATTTCTAGTATCATTTTACTGTGGCTAGAGAGGTACTTTGTATGCTAATTCTTTTAAAATTTACTGAAATTTGTTTTAAACTCTAGCATATTGTCAATCGTGGAAAATGTTCAATGTGCACTCGAAAAAAGTGTGTATTCTGCTGTTCTTGGGTGGTGTTTTCTGTTTATTTTTGATAGGTCAAGTTGGTTGATATTACTGTTCCTTTATTTCCTTCTTTATCTTCTGTCTAGTTTTATCCATTTATTGAAAATGAGGCACTGAAGTCTCAAAATATTAGTGTAGAACTGTCTACTTAGCTCTTCAATTTTTGCTTCATATATTTGGGTCCTATTATTTGTTTTGTATGTCTGTAATTTGTACATATTCTTTATTGCTTCTATCTTTATTAACATGTAATGTCCTTCTTTGATTCTTGTAACAGCTTTTCATTTAAAGTTCATTTTTCTTGATATTATTATAGCTACACCAGACCTAATTTGTTTATTGTTTGCATTTAATTTTATTTCCATAACTTCACATTCATCCTATTTTTTTCCTATAATGAGTGTTTTGTTGACAGCATATAGTTGGATCATGATTTGAAAAAAAATCCATTCTACTAATCTCTGCCTTTTTATTGGAGAGTCTAATCCACTTAAATTTAAAGTAATTACTGCTGATACAGGAGGGCTTCTGGTATTGGGGTATTTGATTTCCTTATGTCTTGTGTCTTTGGTTCTCAATTCCTCCATTACTGTCTTTAGTGTTTAATTGATTTTTCCTCATATACAGTTGTGATTTCCCTCTAATTTTCTTCTCTGTATTTTTAAGTTATTTTAATTGTTACCCTTGGTATTACAATTATCATCCTAAAGTTATACCAAAATAGTTTGCAATTATACCAACTTAGCTTCAAAGGTATATAAAAATCTGGACCTATACAGCTCACCTTCTCACCCCACCCCATTTCTTATTGTCACAAATTACAGCATTATGCATTTTGCCCACATTAACATAGATTTATAATTACCTTATGCATTTTTCTTTAAATCATATAGGGGAAAGAAAGAGGAGTTACAAACCAAAAGTAGGGCAAATCTACTAGCTATAAATTCTGTTTTTGTTTTTCTGGGAACATTTTAATTTCTTCTTCACTTTTGGAAGATAGTTTTGCCAGATCTAGAATTCTTGGTTGACTGTATTTTTCTTTTAGCACTTTATATACGCCAACTCACTGCCTTCAGGCCTTTATGGTTTTTAATGAGATATTGCTGTTAATATTTTTGAGAATCCCACATATGTGATGAGTTGCTTCTCTTTTACTGCTTAGAAGATTCTTTGTCTTTGGTAGTTTATTTAAAAGTGTCTAGATGTGATCTCTGAATTTTTCCTATTTAAACTTCATCAAGCTTCTTAGATATGTAGATTCATATATTACATCAAATTTTAAAAGTCTTTTTCACTGAAAATTTTATTGAGATATATTCTCATACCATATAGTCCATCGAAAGTATACAATCAGTGTCTCACAGTGTAATTTCCTAGTTGTTCAATTATCATTACTTCTATTTTAAACCATTTTTTTTTTAAATTTGCATATGGGCAAGAGGCACCAGGGATCGAACTCCAGACCTCCAGCACGGCAGGTCGGAGCTCTGCCTGCTGAGCCACAGCAGCCGCCCTATTTTAAACCATTTTCGTTGCTACAGAATGAAAAAAAAACAGATAGATATGAAAAAGAAAACCCAGGGCAGGCCGCGGTGGCTCAGCAGGCAGAGTTCTCGCCTGCCATGCCGGAAACCCGGATTCGATTCCTGGTGCCTGCCCATGCAAAAAAAAAAAAAAAAACCCAAATCAAAAACAAAAACAAAAAACACCCCATAACCCTTATCCCCCCATTACTGACACCTTTTGTATTGGTGTAGTATACTTGTGACTGTTGATTAAAGGATATTAAGGTATTACTGTTAACTATAGTCCATCGCTTGCAATAGGTCTTTTTTTGCCATATAAAAATCTATTATTAACTCTTTGTACAATTGTCATACACTTGTACTAGTTCATACAATAATTTATTTATATTTGTAGTGTTAGTCTTAAACAACATCCATGAAGGGTATTTTTAAGACTTCATTTTTTTTATATGTTTTAGGTTTACAAAAATAATTGTGCAGAAAATTTAGAGTCCCATAAACCCTTCTTTTACACCCTATGTAGTTTATCTCATTACTAGCATCTTACATTAGTGCAGTACATTTGGCACAATTGATGAACCAATGCTCATCGTTATTCACTAAGTACTATAGTTACATTAGGGTTTACTCTTTGCATTGTAGCATTGTATTATGTTTTTTTTTTAAACTTCTTATTCTGAAATAATTTCAATATCATGAGACAGTTACAAAACTAGTACAAAACCGGTATGGAGAACTACAATATACACCCACTCAAATACCCAGCTCTGCCAACTTTTAATATTTTTGCCATATTTGCCATATCATTCTATCTATCCATCTATCTGTATATCAGCTATCTAACTATCATCTGTCTATCTGCTATCTATATCTATCTATTTTCTAAATATTTTAGAGTAAGTTGATTACATCATGCTCCTCAAATATTTAATACTTCCATGTACATTTCCTCAGAACAAGGATAACCACTTATGTAGCCACCATAAGTCCAGTTATCAAGTTAAAGAAATTTACTATCGATATAAAACTTTCAATCTATATACCCTTTCTTCACTGTTTTCTTGAGCTTTGATAAAAATGTTTCTGACAGTTCTTGTTTGTTACTTACAGCTTTGGTGGGGGCAGTGTGAGGTGGTGGTATGGATCCCTAAGGTGTAACTCCACCATCTTGGTCTACTACCCAGTTATATTGGTTTTTGACAAATGAATAATGTGACATATCCACCATTATGGTATCAATTCAGACTGGTTTCACTACCCTAAAATGCCCTGTGCTCCAGGCATTCATACCTCCCCCACCCCAGACAACTGGAAATCACTGAACTTTTTACTATATCTATAGCTTTGCCTTTCCAGAATGTTATATAGATAGAATCATACACTATGTAGCTTTTTCAGACTGGCTACTTTCACTTAAAAATATGCATTTAGGGTTCTTCTACATCTTTTCATAACACGATAACTGATTTCTTTCTATCAATTCATCATACTCTATTGTGTGGATGTACCACAGTTTGTTTATACATTCATCTATTGAAGAACACATCAGTTGCTTCCAATTGTTGGCAATTATGAATAAACCTGCCATAAATATTTGTATGAAGGTTTCCATGTGAGCATACATTTTCAACTCATTTGGATAATAAATTAATTAGAAATGAATTTGTTGCATATATGATGTCTATGTTTAGCTTTATAAGAATATGCCGTACTCTTTACAAACTGACTGCACCGTTTTGAATTCCCACCAGTAATGAATAAGTGTTCCTGTTATTCCACATCCTTGGTCAGTTTTTGATGTTATCTGTTTTGAATTTTAGCCATTCTAGTAGGTGTGTGGAGGTATATCATTGTTGTTTTAATTTGCAATTCTTTAAAGACAGGATGTTGAGAAATATTTCATGTGCTTATTTGTCATCTGTATCTCTTCTTTGGTGAAGTATCTCTTCATATCTTATGCCCTTTTATAGTTGGATTGTTTTCTTGTTGCTGAGATTTAAGATTTTTTTTGTATATTGTAGTTAAAAGTCCTTTATCAGATATGTGTTTTAAATATTTTTCCCAATCTGTGGCTTGTATTTTCATTCTTTAACAGTGTTTTTTACAGATCATAAATTTTTAATTTTTATTTCATGGGTCATTATTTTGTTGTTGTAGCTAAAAATTCATCACCAAACCCAAGGTCATCTAGAGATTTTTCTCTTAGTTATCACCTAGAAATTGTATAGCTTTGCATATTTTATTTTGACTGTTACCCATTTTGAGTTAACTTTTGTCAAAGTTATAATGCCTATGTCTACATTATTGTTTTTGCATGTGAATATTCATGCAAAATTTTTGAAAAGTCTGTTTTTTTCATTGTATTTCCTTTGCTTTTTTGACAAAGATCAGTTGACTGAATTTGTGTGGATCTATTTCTGGGCTTTCTATTCTGTTTCACTGAACTATTTGTCTATTCTTTCACCAATAACACACTGTAGTTTTATGGTAAGTCTTGACATCAGATAGACCTCTGAATTTGTTCTTCAGAATTGTGTTAGCTGTTTGGGGTCATTTTTCTTTCCATATAAACTTTAGAATCTATTTGTTTATATCCACAAAATAACTTGCTGGGATTTTGTTGGAATTGAATTGAATTGATACAAAATTTGGCAAGAATAGACATCTTAATGATATTCAGTTTTCTTATCAGTAAACATTGAACTATCCATTTATTAAAATCTCTTTAATTTCTTTTATCAGAGTTTTATAGTTTTCTTCATAATCATCTTGTACATATTTTGTTAGATTTATTACAGTTTCATTTTTAGTGCTTACAAAATGGTGTGGTATTTTTGTATCCTTTATTTCAAATTTTAATTGTTTGTTCCTAGTGTATGGGAAAACAGATGAGTTTTAAATATGAACCTCATGCTGCACCTTGCTATAATTATTTATTAGTTCCAGGATATGAAAATTCTTTGGGGTTTTCTATGCAGACAATCATATCATCTGTGAAGAAAGGAATTTTTATTTCTTCCATCCCAATCTGTATACCTTTTATTTCCTTTTTTGCCTTATTTCATTGGATAAGACTTCTCATACGATGTTAAATGGAGATATGAGAAGGTACATCTTTCTCTTCCTTCCAGTATTACAGGGAAAGCATCTAATTTGTCAACCTTAATTATGACATTACCTATAGGTTTTTGTAGGTGTTTTTCATCAAATTGAAGACGTCTTCTGCTATTCCTAGTTTGCTGAGAGTTTTTTAAAACTTTTTTTGTGTGTGTGAAATATAACATATATACAGAAAAGTGATAAATTTCAAAGTACAGTTTAGCCAGTACTTACAGAGCAAATTTCAAAGTATAGTATGAGTTACAGTTCCACAATTTCAGGTATTTCCTTCTGGCTGTTCTAATACACTAGAAACTAATAAGAAATATCTATATAATGATTTAGTAGTCACAAAACTTTGTTAAATCCTAACTTCTCTGTAACATTTCCTTCCTCTCATTTGATTATTCTCTCAATCTTCAAGGATATTTGGGCAATGACCATTCTAACTTCTTCATGTTGAAAAGGGGTGCTGACATTATGTGGTAGGGGAATGTGACTGGTTGATGTTCTGGGAGAGACTGGTACCTCTGTTTCAGGGCTAATCTAGCATAGGAACAATCTGGGGGGGGTTAAGTTTCTGAAAAATAAACTTAATAATTACAACTTTTAAAGAGTCTTAAATAGAGCCTTGCATTTTCTTTAGGGTTTTCAGAAAAACTGTTGTTTGGGGCTTGACATACCATTGCAATTTGTAATAGCTGACTGAAGTTTACATAAGAATAACCTCCAGAATGACCTCTTAACTTTATTAGACATCTCTTGGCCACTGAAATCTTATTTTGTTACATTTCTTTTCTCCCTTTTGGTCAAGGAGGCATTCTCAATCCCACAGTGCTAAGGCCAGGCTCATCCCTGTGAGTCATGTCCCATGTTGCCAGGGAGACTTACCTGACTAAAAGTCATATCCCACGTAGTGGGGGGGGGGGAGGTAATGAGTTTATTTGCAGAGTTTGGCTTAGAGAGAGGCTACATCTGAGCAACAAAATAGGTTATCTGGAGGTCACTCTTAAGCACGTTTATAAGTTAGCTTAGCTTACCATTGCAGAACTAAGTTTCATAAGGGCCAGCCTCAAGATCAAGGGCTTGGCTTATTAAACTGGGAGTCCACAGTGATTGAGAGACTATCAGGAATTTTGCAGGTGGGGAAGTTTAATATCTCCATATTTTTTCTCCAGTCCCTCAAGAGACTTTTTTATTAACTGCCCAACATACTCTGGAGTGTGTCATGGTATCACAACAAGCTATAAAGAATCATCAGATATCATACCCTATTCTAGGCTCCATGTGTTTATGTTGTTTAAATAAACTGGCCAGGCAGGTTAACTTGGATAGTGCGCTATAAAAATTTTACATTTTGGACAAAATAAATATCTCTTCCTTTGATCACAGATGTTGAAATTTCAAAATACAGACAATATTATCCTTTATCCTGTGTTCTGATTTACCTTAGTCCCGACCAGAACACCTTCATTCATATCTCTAACTGAAGTCTTTTCTCTTTTTCATCTTCTTTAATAGTTGCTTTATGGAGTAATGCTGACTTCCAGAGTTGTAGAACTCTAACTCTGAGTCTCAGGTGTCACACAGGTACTTATAGATCCAGGGAACTACCAAGTTATACACAGAGCACAGCATCTCAAACTTTAGAAATAACATTTAAACTCAGGAATAAATGTAACTACTGTAAGAGCTTACAATCTAGGCTCTAGTTTTCTTATAAGCATTTTCTAAATAAGACCATATAATATTTGTCCCTTTGCTTCTGGCTTATTTTGCTCAATATAATGTCCTCAAGGTTCATTCACCTCATTGCATGCCTCATGACTTCATTCCTTTCTGTAGCCACACAATATTCCATCATATGTATATATCACAGCTCACCCTTCTGCTCCTCAGTTGTTGGACCCTTCAGGCACCTCCACATTGGCTATGGTGAATAGTGTTGCTATACACATCAGTGTACAAATGTCTTCGTGTTCCTGCTTTCAGTTCTTCCGAGTATGTTCCTATTAATGGGATTGCCTAATCTGATGGCTATATTTAGCCTCCTGTGGATCTGCGACATTACCCTCCAGAGGGGCTGCACTATTCTACTTCCCTACCAATCAATCAGTATTGGTATAGGTATATTTCTGTCTCCACACCTTGTCCAGTGCTTGTATCTTTCTGTTTATTTGTTTTGGACTCTGTGGTTTTCATTGAAATATAGTCAAATGCAAAAATATGGAGGCTTCATGAATTTGCATGTTCCTTGCACAGGGTCCATGTTAATCCCTGTATCATTCCAGTTTTAGCATATGTGCTGCTAAAGTAAGCACTGCTGAGAGTTTTCATCATGAATGGGTATTGAATTTTGCTACATGATTTTTTTGCATCCATTGTGATGACGATGCTTTTTCTTCTTTAGCTTATTGATGTAATAGGTTACAATAACTGATTTTTTAATGTTGAACCAGGTTTGCATACTGGGAATGAACCCACTCGGTCATGGTGTATAATGCAATTCACACATTGTTGGATTTAATTTGCTAGCATTTTTGAGGATTTTTGCACTTATGTTCATAAGAGATATTGGTCTGTAAATTTCCCTCAAAGTAGTGTCTTTATCTGATTTTTATTATGCTAATGCTGGTCTCATAGGATGAGTTAGGAAGTGTTATCTCTGCTTCTATTTCCTGGAGGAGATTGTAAAGAATTGATATCATTTCTTCTTAAAATGTTTTGTAGAATTCATCAGTGGAAGTGGTAAACCTGGTAATTTCTGTTTTAGATGGTTATTAACTGTTTAGTCTGCTAAAGCTGCCAGAATGCAACACACCAGAGATATATTGGCTTTTAAAAAAGGGGATTTATTTAGTTTAAAAAAACTTATAGTTCTTCAGAGGAAGGCAGCTAACTCTCATCTGAGGATGCCTGTTACCTAGGAAGGCATAGGGCGATGCCTGGTAGCCTTCTCTCCTGGCTTCTGGGTTCCAGAGGCTTTCCATGGAGTGATTCTTTTCTGCATCTCCAAACATATGGGCTGAGCTGTGAATGCTGAGATGAGGTATGCTGAGCTGCTTGGACTGTGCTGTGTTGAGCTTTCTCTTTTAAGCTTCCAGCTAATTAATTGAAACATCACTCATTGCGGAGGGCACTCCCTTTATCCAACTGCAGATGTAATCAGCCATAGATGAATTTTACATGCTATTGACTGAAATCCACAGCAACAGAACTATGGGGTATCATCACCTGGCCAAGTTGACACCTGAACCTAACTACCACAATTACCTTACTAAATTCAATCCTATCCAGATTATCTATTTCTCCTACTTTGAGGTTTGAGAGATTGTGCCTTTCAAAAAATTCATCTACTACATCTAAATTATAATATTTGTGGGCATAGAATTATTCACAGAATTCCTTTTTCTATAATTTTTTTAAAATTAATTAATTTTTTAAACATAACAACATACAAACACAGTCTTACCATATGATCATTCCATTCTTGATATCAATGAATTTTTTTCTTTTTTCTTTTTATTTCTTTTTCTGAATTGATGCAAATGTTCTAAGAAATTATCATGATGATGAATATACAACTATGTGGATATTGTGAGTTATTGATTATATATCTTTTAATGTCCATAAGATCAGTTTGATGGTCCCTTTCATTTCTGATATTAATAATTTGCACCCTTTCTCTTTTTTGTGGTTAACCTGGCTAGACATTTGTCAATTTGATATTTTCAAAGAACCAGCTTGTAGTGTAATGGATTTCTTTATCAATTTACTGTCTTTAATTTCATTGATTTCTACTTTGATTTTTATTATTTTTCTTTTAGCTTAATTTGCATTTAATTTGCTTTTTTAGTTTCTTAAGGTGGAAGCTTAGATTATTGATTTTAGATCTTTATTCTTTTCTAATATATGCATTCAATGCTATAAATATTCCTCTTAGCACTGCTTTTGCTGCATCCTCACATTTTAATAGGTTGTATTTTATTTTCATTTAGTTCATAATATTTTTTAACTCTCTTGAGACTTCTTTTATTCATGTGTTATTTAGAAGTGTGTTATTTAATCTCCAAATATTTGGGGATTTTCTAACTATACTTTTGTTATTGGTTTCTAGTTTAAATCTATTGTAGTTGGAGAGTATATTTTGTCTGTTTTTTTTTCATTTTAAATTTATTAAGGTGTATGTTATAGCCCAAAATGTGGTGTATCTTGGTGATATTTCAGAAGAGCTGGAGAAGAATATATATTTTGTGATTATTAATGTATTATTCTATAACGTCATTCACTCGAGTTGATTGATGGTGTTGTTTAATTCAACTATATCTTTCATCATTGTCTGCCTACTGGATCTCTCAGTTACTGATAGTGGTAAATTGAAGCCTTTAAATATAATAGGGAGTTTTTCTATTTCTCATTGTGGGTTCTATTCATTTTTGCCTCATGCATTTTGACACTCTGTCTTCATGAATTTACACATTTATAACTATATTGGAATGTGCTCTTGGACAGTTGAACTATTTGTGAAGCTTTTAACCATTATTTCTTTTTTTTAATTAATTTTTTAATTTTTTTAACATACCAAAAAACACCAAACACAAACATTCTTAACTTTGAATCATTCTGTTCTACATATATGAGCAGTAATTCACAATATCATCACATAGTTGCATATTCATCATCATGATCATTTCTTGGAACATTTGCATCTATTCAGAAAAAGAAATAAAAAGAAAACAGAAAAAAATTCATACATACCATACCCCTTCCCTTCGTTGATCACTAGCATTTCAATCTGAATTTATTTTAACATTTGTTCCCCCTATTATTAATTTTTATTCCATATATTTTACTCATCTGTTGATTAGGTAGATATAAGGAGTAGCAGACACAAGGTTTTCACAATCACAGAGTCACATTGTGAAAGCTATATCATTATACAATCATCTTCAAGAAACATGGCTACTGGAACACAGCTCTACATTTTCAGGCAGTTCCCTCTAGCCTCTCCATTGCATCTTGACTAACAAGGTGATATCTATTTAATGCGTAAGAATAACCTCCAGGAAAACCTATCGACTCTGTTTGGAGTCTCTCAGCCATTGACACTTTATTTTGTTTCATTTCACTCTTGCCCCTTTTGGATGAGAAGTTCTTCTCAATCCCTTGATGCTGAGTCTCAGCTCTTTCTAAGGGTTTTCTCAATCCCTTGATGCTGAGTCTCAGCTCTTTCTAGGATTTCTGTCCTATGTTGTCAGGAAGGTCCACACCCCTGGGAGTCATGTCGCATGTAGACAAGGGGAGGGTGGTAAGTTTGCTTGTTGGGTTGGCTGGAGAGACAGAGGCCACATCTGAGCAACAAAAGAGGTTCTCTTGGGGGTGACTCTTAGGCCTTATTTGAAGTAGGCTTGACCTATCCTTTGTGGAGTTAAGTTTCATATGAACAAATGCCAAGATTGGGGGCTCAGCCTATAGTTTTGGTTGTCCGTACTGCTTGTGAGAATATCAAGAATTCAACTTGGGGAAGGTGAATTTTCCCCCTTTCTCCCCATTCCCAGAAGGGGACTTTACAAATACTTTTTTATTCACTGTTCAAATCACTCCGGGATTTTTCGGGGCATCACTCTGGACAAACCAACAAAATCTCATGTTCTACTCAAGATTTCATGTACTTATGGTGTTCAATTAAGCTGTCTACATAAGTTATATTGGGAAATGCACTAGTCAAAATATAAATTTTGTACCAAATAAAAATTTTCTGCTTTAGTCTCACATATAAGGTAAAAATTTTAAATATTAATTACCATCTATTTTCAGCACCCTGCAGTAATGACATTCCTTTGTTCTTCCTCATGCAAAAACATTTTTAAAATTTGTACATTTAGTCACTATCATTATACACTCTAGGCATTCCTAGATTATACCATTTCAGTCTTTATCGTCTATCTTTCTTTCTGATTTCATTTGTGCCCCTAGCCCTCCTCCCTCTATCATTCTCACATTCAGCTTCATGCAGTGTTGTTTTAACATAATTGTATTACAGTTAGGGAGTATTCTGCTGTCCATTTCTGAGTTTTTACATTTAGTCCTGTTGCACAATCTGTATCCCTTCAGCTTCAATTACCCAATATCATACCCTATTTCTATCTCCTAATGGTCTCTGTTACCAATGAAATTCTCCAAGTTTATTCACTAATGTCAGTTCATATCAGTGAGACCATACAGTATTTGTCCTTTTGTTTCTGGCTAATCTCACTCAGCATAATGTCCTTAAGGTTCATCCATGTTGTTACATACTTCATAGGTTTATTCTCTCTTATGGTTGCATAATATTCCATCATATCTATATACCACAGTTTGTTTAGCCACTCGTCTGTTGATAGACATTTTAGCTGTTTCCATCTCTTCACAATTGTAAATAATGTTGCTATAAACATTGGTGTGCAAATGTCCGTTTGTGTCCTTGCCCTCATGTCCTCTGAGTAGATATCTAGCAATGGTATTGCCTGTCATGTGGCAATTCTATTTTTAGCTTTTTGAGGAGATGCCAAACGGCCTTCCACAGCGGTTGTACCATTTGAAATTCCCACCAACAGTGGATAAGTGTGCCTCTTTCTCCACATTCTTTCCAGCACCTGTCATTTTCTGTTTTATTGATAATGGTCATTTTGGTGGGTGTGACATGATATCTCATTATGGTTTTGATTTGCATTTCTCTAATAGCCAGGGAAGTTGAGCATCTCTTCATCTGCCTTTTGGCCATTTGTGTTTCCTTTTCTGAGAAGTGTCTGTTCAAGTCTTTTGCCCATTTTGTAACTGGGTTGGCTGTCTTTTTGTTGTTGAGTTGAACAATCTCTTTATATATTCTGGATACTAGACCTTTATCAGATATAGTGTTTCCAAATATTGTCTCCCATTGTATAGGCTGTCTTTTTACTTTCTTGACAAAGTTCTTTGATGTGCAAAAGTGTTTAATTTTGAGGAGTTCACATTTATTTATTTCTTCAATGCCCTTGCTTTGGGTATAAGGTCTAGGAAACCACCTCCTAGTATAAGATTTATAAGGTATTTCCCTACATTTTCTTCTAACAGTTTTATGGTCTTAGATCTAATGTTTAGGTCTTTGATCCATTTTGAGTCAATTTTTGTATAGGGTGTGAGATATGGGTCCTCTTTCATTCTTTTGCATATGGATATCCAGTTCTCTAGGCACCATTTATTGAAGAGATTGTTCTGTCCCAGGTGAGTTGGCTTGACTGCTTTATCAAAGATCAATTGTCCATACATGAGAGGGTCTATATATGACCACTCTATACTATTCCATTGGTCAGTATATCTGTCTTTATGCCAGTACCATGCTGTTTTGACCACTGTAGCATTATAATATGCCTTAAAGTCAGGTAGCATGAGACCTCCAACTTCACTTTTTTTTTTGTCAGGATACTTTTAGCTATTCAGGGCACCCTGCCCTTCCAAGTAAGTTTGGTTATTGGTTTTTCTATTTCTGAAAATTAAGTTTTTGGGATTTTAATTGGTATTGCATTGAATCTGTAGATCAGTTTATGTAGAACTGACATCTTAACTATATTTAGTCTTCCAATCCATGAACACTGTATGCCCTTCCATCTATTTAGGTCTTCTGTTATTTCTTTTACCAATTTCTTGTAGTTTCCTTTGTATAGGTCTTTTGTCTCTTTAGTTAAATTTATTCCTAAATATTTTATTCTTTTGGTTGCAATTTTATATGGAATTCTTTTCTTGATTTCCCCCTCAGATTGTTCCTTACTAGTGTATAGAAACACTATAGATTTTTGAGTGTTGATCTTGTAACCTACCACTTTGCTGTACTCATTTATTAGCTCTAGTAGTTTTGCTGTGGATTTTTCGGGGTTTTCAACATATCGTATCATATCATCT
>PVIY010010850.1:44771-67428 GCA_004026745.1 Myrmecophaga tridactyla | reverse complement strand
CTTCCTTCCTTCCTTCCTTCCTTCCTTCCTTCCTTCCTTCCTTCCTTCCTTCCTTTCTCTCTCTCTTCTCTCCTTTCTTTCTCTCTTTCTTTCCTTCTCCCCATTTCTCCTTCTCTCCCTCCCTCCCTGGCTCCCCCTCTGCTCAGCTCTCCCCTCCAGTCCTCTGCTCTCTTCTCCCTCCCTCTCTTTCTCTGAATGAATTTTACAGGGATGGGGTCCTAGTATTTTATCATTTAATGATAAATACTAGAGCAGGAGTTGGGAAGTCCTTCCTGTAAAGGGCCATGTAGAAGTATTTTCAGCCGTGCAGGCAGGCCCTAAAATCTCCATTGTAACTATTGGACTCCACAGCTGTAGCATGAAAGCAGATACAGATTATAGCAAGCAAATGAGTATGGCTATGTTCCAAGAAAATTATTTACAAAAATAGTTGATGGCCAGAAGGAACGTTGGAAGTTAAACATGGGAATGTATAACACAGTGAATCTTGTGATGGAAGTGTCCATGATTAACTATACAAATGTTAAAAAGTTCTTTCATGAACTAGAGCAGATGTACAACACTATTATAAAGATTCAATAATACAGGGGTATATGGGAAAGATGTACCTATTGCAAACTGTGAACTATATTTAACAGTAATATTTTAATACTTTCAATAGTAACAAATGCACCACATCAACACTCTGAGGCAATAAAATGGGGAGATAGGAGTATGGGAGAATTAGGGTTTTCTTTTTTATTTTTATTTCTTTTCTGGAGTAATGAAAATGTTCTAAAGTTGATCATGGGGCTGTATGCACAACCAATGTGATGATATTGTGAACCAGGGATTGTATACTTTGGATGGTTTCTATGCTGTGTGAATATATCTCAATATCAATTGCATTTGAAAAATAAATGATGGGCAGGATTTGGCCCATGGCTACAATTTGTCATTATCATCTCTTATATAGGATGATATATTTTCGCATGTCACTAGTATTCTTCAACACCATTTTTCAAGATTTTCATAGTATACCATTATATTGATGTACCATCAATTTTTAGCTAATTTGTTATCGTTGGGCATGTAAGTGGTTTTGATTTTTCATTATTTTAAATAATGCAGTGATGAACATCCTTGTTCATTACTTGTTGCTAAATCTTTCAACACATTTATGATTATTTCCTTAGTATAAGCTAATTAAACTATTACTGATAAAACTAAGACATGAACAAAGCCCTCACCAATTTCATCAACAGTTTGTAGCTATAGTGTATGCCTGAAATTTGGAAAATTCTGTGTTAGCATTTTTGCAGTGTTGAATGTAAATACCTTTTAAAATGCACTTGTAATACTACTTGGAATCCATAAAATCATTCGCAATAACTCATGTCATTGGGAGATAGAACTATCACCAAGACAGTGTTTCATATTTCTTTTCAGGCTATGAATACTTTCTTAATGTGAGGAAAACAAGAGCTACCTTCTAAAGGAAAGTTCTCCCTCCATAAAATTCTATCTATAATTTTAAAGGGTTCATAGAGTCCTTGTACAATGAAGCCTAGAGTAAAACTTAATAAGCCGAAAATCTGTTTTCCTGGAAACACAAACCCAAATTTGATAAGACTATTAATGCCTGTTTATTAACCTTTTCTTTTCTAACTTAGACTGTTGGATGTTTAATTTGCCTGATATAAATTCCTCCAACTTATTTTTACACATTCTTATGTTTGTTTCTTAAAAGCTAGTAACACCATTTGTAATGAAGTAGGAAAGGGAAGAGAAAGTTTGAGAGGTAGAGGAAGGAAGAGGGAGTAAGACAAATTAGGTGGAAATTGGAGTAAACAAGAAAAGAAAGGAAAAAAAAAAAGGACGGGGCCACGGTGGCTCAGCAGAGTTCTCACCTTCCATGCTGGAGACCCAGGTTGGATTCCTGGTGGCTGTCCATGCAAAAAAAAAAAAAGAAAAGAGAGGAACAGAGGTACTCGTGTCACCTCATTAGAGGTGTAGTAAAAGGTGCAAAATTCCTGAACAAACTTTGGGAGCTTTATGTCGGTTTTGGCAGCCAAGAATCTGGCTCCACCATTCCCCAGCATTTATGGAGCATCGTTGTTGCATGGCACTTTGTGGGCACTGGAGAGATTGCACAAACGCGTGCACCTCCTGGGCCTTATCTGGGAAGACCTTGGCAAACTTGTACCACATAAGCCTTCGGGCCATGGTGGCTCAGCAGGTAAGAATGCTTGCCTGCCATGCCAGAGGACCCGGGTTCGATTCCCGGTGCCTGCCCATGTAAAAACAAAACAAACAAACAAACAAAAAAAAATAGTCAGCTGTTTGTGCCATGGAAGTACAAGGGCCCAATTTTTCAAGATAAAGTGAAATTTGTATTTTTATGTAAGATCATCCAATATTTGAATGTTGGCAACAATTTTTTTTAAAAACAGCCATAAAGAGCAAAAGGAGCAAATCTATGGGCCTTTATGTGGCCTCTGGACAAGGATATTGTGATTTTTGCATTAAAAAAACCATTTTCTGGCATTGTTGCTGTTGTTGACAGTTACCTTTAGTGCCACCCATCCTGCATAGACAACCCTCGGGTTGTAAATATTTTCTCAAGTATGATTTTGTTCTAATGGGACATCTTTTTCTTGGGCATTTTCTTCACAGCTAAACACAATGTGCCAAGAGAAAGAATAGAGGATGACTCCAAAGGAATTGGCTTCTCTGTAAAGCATTTTCCCCCACATCAATTATGTACTTTACACACAATAAAATGCATTCATCTTAAGTGTAGAGTTTGATGAGTTTTTGAGAATGTATATTCCTGGGTGACCTCCACAACAATACAAATAGGGAACACTTCTATTCCTAGGAGGAATTCCTAGGGCCTCTTTGTAGTCAATTCCCACCCACCCGCGATTCCATTCATGACCTCAGGCAACCACTGATCTGCTTTCTGTCATTGTAGTTTCACCTATACTGGAGTTTCTTTTAGTGGAATCATTCAGTGTGTACTTTATTTTAATATGGCTTTGGTTTAGCATAAAGTTTTTGTGGTCCATCTATCCTTAGTTCCTCCCTTTTTAATTCTGATTAGTACAGATTTAAACATTGTGTGGGCATGCTATAATTTATTTCTAGCCATTCTATAGCTGAGAAATTAGGATTTAAATTAGGATTTTGATTACTGAATCATTATACTCTTTTTTGCTTTTTGGTATATTGAAGTAGTCAGAGGGAAACACCTGAAATCCCTAAACTAATTCAGCTGCTCTGATATCTGAAATGATTGTAAAAGCCCTTATCTTGTGCCTTTGTGACTATAAGAGCTGTTACTCCCTTTATCTGGTCATTTTCCTATAGGACGAGGTCCTAAGGCTAATGAAGAATTTGAAGATTTTGCACCTTTTATCACACCTCCTAGTTTCAGTTCCTAACATTTGTAGAGGCTACACTCTGCTATTGAAAGATAACTTGCCTCCCTTCCTTTTGCTTACAACTGCAGTACTGAAGTGATAGCTCTGCCTCCCCTCCTTTCAGCTTCTGTTCTTCTATTGAAATAATGATGACAACACCGTCTCTTTTTCTGCTTTGAACTTGCTATTCGAGATGACCTCATCTCTCCTTTTGCTAAAATCCTTAAAAACTTTGTGAACCCCCTAAACTTGGGAAGATAGATTTTTGGCTACTAGGCCATCTGCTCTCCTACTATGTGCCTAGTAATAAACTCATTCTCTCTTTGAAACCCTGGTGTCTCAGGAATTGGCTATTGTGTGGGTCAGAGAAAAGAATCTATGGCCTCTGTCCGGTAACAATTCTGCTATGGATTTGGAATGTTTCCACTTTTTAGATTAGTGTGAACACTGCTGCTATGAACATTTGTGTGGGCATATATTTTCATTTTTCTTAGGTAAATACTTAGAAGCAGAATTGCTAAGTCACACAGTAAGTATATAGTTAACTTTATAAGAAGCTGCCAAAAAGTTCTCCAAAGTGATTGTACCATTTCAGATCCCCAATATTAAAATGTGAGAGATCCAGTTGTCCCATATCCTCATCATAACTCAGTGTTGTCAGTAGCTTTATTGTAAAATAAGGTATTCTATTGTGGTGCAGCAATATATATAATTGTGATTTTAATTTACATGTAAACCTATAAGCCATTGCAAGGTATGTTGAGTATGGTGTGATAAAAGTGTTGTGGTTCATCATTTCCCCACATAAATATCTAGTTTTTCTAAATAATTTGTGAAAAAAAAATACTTTTCTCCAGTGGATTATCTTGGCATTTTTGTAAAAAAATGAATTGACATATATGTGTATCTATTTCTAGGTTCTCTAATCTGTTTCATTGATCTTTGTGTGTATCCTTATGTGAATACTACAATGTTTTAATTATTGTAGATTTATAGTATATCTTGAAAGCAGGTATTATAAGATTTGTATGTTTGTTCTCATTTTCAAATCATTTCGGGGTGCGAGGGTAGTTCAGTGGTAGAATTCTCTCCTGCCATGCGGGAGACCAAGGTTCAATTCCCAGTCCATGTACTTTGCAAAAGCAAATAAAAAAAACAAACAAAAACAAAAGTTGAACAAATGGTGCTGCAATAAGGGTATACTCACATGGAAAAAGAATGAAATGTGACCCTGGTCATCATATGAAGAAAAAAAAATTATTTTGGTTATTCTAGGTCCTTTGTATTTCCATATAATTTTAAAATTCAGCTTGTCAGTTTCTACAAAACCTTGGTAGAATTTTGAAGGGGAATGCATTGAATCTATAGCTTATTTTGGGGCTATTGTAGCAATACTCAGTCTTTTAATCAGTGATCATGATATGTATTTCAATTTATTTAGGTCTTCTTTAATTTCGCTCTACTGTATTTTATATTTTTCAGTGTATAGTTCTTGGACATATTATATTAAACTTATGCCTATATATCTGAGGAGTTTTATGTTGTTTTAAATGATATTTTTAAATGTCATTTTCCAATTGTCTGTTGCTAGTATATAGCTAAGCATTGGATATTGACCTCGCTCTCCATCATGGCTGAGAGTGGAATTTTGAAGAGAATGTTTTGAAAAAGATGAGCTTGGTTCTTCACTTTTCTATAACCAGATTGAAGTTGGCCTGCAAATGACTTTTAAAAAAAAAAATAAAGACTCTTATTTTGTAAATCAATGCTCTTAGTCATAGCAACTGACTATGGTCACAATGATATAAAGTCTGAAATTGAAAAAAAGAAGATAATATAGCATTATTATAGCAAAGCTTATGCTTTTATTTCTGACACCTATACCACTTTCTTAGTGCATTTTTCTACATCCTCTCTTTTGAGGTCTCTGCTGAGTGGGGAGAGGAAGACTGCATTTATTCATTCCTTCTCAAATTTACTCAAAAAAATTCATTCAACAAATGTTCATTGACCATCTGCTATGTCTGGACACTATTCTGGGAGCTGAATGTTATTTAAAAAAAAAAAAGATACTTATAGACAAGCACTGGGAGAAGGCTAAAATGATCCCTATGATTAAAGTTGGAGACATCAACATAAACTAGTGTTTAGCTTAATATAGATGCAGATGGTTACATACATAAATATTTATAGATTGATAAATACATTGAGTATCTATAGGTTAATATACATGTTACTATTTCCTTGCTCTGTGAGATGAGAGGGCTTAGAAGTAATAGCTGCCTGTTAGCAATGAGGACGCCTAAGAGACAGATCTTGGTTTCAAATTCCATTCTCCAAAAAAGGGAACCAGGCTCCTTGGGGAAATGGTTTGATTCTAGAACTGTGACAGGGTATATACAAGGTAAGCCTGGAGCATCTTGTAATACCAAAAAGCAAGGAAATGGCTTTTGGAAAAAGCCCATGTTGACAGTATATGTCAAAGGGACACAAGAACCATTCATAAGTTTTCAGTAGCCAAAACTGGAACAATTTGAGTGGCAAAATAAATAAAATAGTATTAGATTATAGCACAAAGTATAAAATATCCATGATCCATATTGCTTAAATAAATAATTAAATAAATAAATAAACAAATAAATTGGGGAGAATAGATATATCTCTTGTGCAGAAGAAATCCAAACAGTTTATGTACATATTTCACCCTCAAGTAAGTGGACCATTCCTTGAATATGGAGTACACGTAATGATTTTCTTCCAAAGAGTATAATATGGAAAGTAGGGGGGGAAGAAGAATAACATTACAGGGGATAAATCTAAAACAACACTACCTCAGCCTAGTGTCAAGGTAAACTCAATATGGATAAATCATCTGGCTAATGTGTGATCTTTATACAATGTGATAAGAATGGCACATCACCCCTAGTCTTCCTCCCTAAATCCATAACCCCAGTCATGAAAAAAAGAATATTTATATATATATCAGACAAACCCAACTGAGGGACATTCTACAAAATACTTAGATAGTTCTCCTCAAAACTGTCAAAGTCATCAAAAACAAAGAAAGTTTGAGAAACTATCATAGCCAAAAGTAGCCTAAGAAGGTGTGATGACTAAATGTAACATGGCATCCTAGACCAGAAAAGGATATTAGGTAAAAACTAAGGAAATCTGAATAAACTGTTGACTTCAATTAATAATAATATATCAATATTGATCCATCAAATATAATGAATGTACTATACTAATGAAAGATGTTAAGAATGGGGAAAACTTTGAGTGAGGAGTACATGGAAACTACCAGTACTATTTTCACAATTTTTTAAAAAATCTAAAACCATTCCAAAATCAAAATTTAAAAAATAAAAAAAATGATATTGACTGTGATCTCATGGAATGGAGCTTAAATTTCAGTGAGAGAAATCAACAACAACAAAAAGATGGTAATACATGCTCATGGGGAAAACAAAGACATGGAAGTGGAATACAAAGTGCCAAGGGCAATGGACATGCTGTTTGAAGTACGGAATGCAGGAAGGCTTCATTGAGTAGCAGACAATTAGGAATAACATGAAGGTTGTGGGGGAGCAAAGTGTGATCATATCTGAGAGAAAGAATATTCTAGACATTGGAGTACAGAGATGCAAAGGCCCTGAGGTGGAGTATACCGATCTGAGGAACAAGAAGGCTCATGTGCCTGAAGAAAAGTGAAAAAGTGGGAGAATGGTTATGCACAGAACTAAAATGGGAAGGAAGGAGAACCAGATGATACAGAACTTCCTGGACCTAATAGTATTTAGGCTTTTATTCTTAATGATGTTGGAAGCCATTAGAGGGTTTTAGAAAGAAGTGTGACATGAATCAACTAATGTTTTAACTGCATCACTCCAGATGCAGGGGAACCACAAGTGGAAGTAAGGAGACTGGTTAAAAGGCTATAGCTATAATCCAGTAGAGAGATGACTGCTACTCAAACCAGAATGACGATTGTGATGTGGTGTGGTGAAAATTGCTCAGGATCTGTAGCTGGTGGGGCTTAGTGATGTTTCAGAAGTGGAGTGTGGCAGGAAGAAAAGCACCAAGGAAGACTGGTAGGATGCTGTTCCAACTGGGAAGATGAAGGTGCCACTGCTGTGATGGGAAAGGCCTATCTTTGTAGGTAAAGAGCAGATTTGTGGGAAAGAGTGATTTTAGATAAGTTTACATGTCTATTAGATATCTTAGTGAAGATAATAAGTTGAGTTCAAGAGAGTTTCATTCTGAGGATAATATTTTAGTGAAAGCAGAATATATAGCACACAAGAGGACTGTGTAAGTAGAGACAAGATCACTATGTGCCAGACATTGTTCTAAGTTCTGGGGATTCAGCATGAGCAAAAGAAAGTCCCATGAGCAAAAGAAAGGCCTTTGTGATGCTGTCACGGCTGGTTGAACAGCCGTGAGGGTCTATGTCTGTTTCCAGTTGGCGCAATCAGATTCTCTCCTTATTAGAAACTTCAACATGAGACATGAGCAACATATAACACCAGGATTGTGGCAGCCATGTGCTCCCCAAAACAGAGAAAGACATTCTAGAAAGAGGAATGAATGAAAGCTACAAAGCTGAGAACAATGGGGTGTCTGAGAAGATAAGGCAATAGTCACTTGATATAAGATAGTTTTTGTGGTCCCTTCTGAGGTCTCATTATACTTGTTGAATAATTCCAAGAGACACCTCCAGTATTTTAAAATAAATTCTCCCTATTTGTGAGCCAGCTTGAAGGAGGTTGTAATACTTATAACCAATGAAAATATCCATAGTAACCAATAATAGAGATGAGTGAAAAAATAGAGGGCTCCATTTAAAATCTCCAAGGAGAGCATCATCTCAATAATCCTTTTCATTTTACTCTCTCTAGAATTCCTGTTACCAAGTGACAAGTTAGAAGTAAGAGTGTCTGTTCAAGGGGGCAACATGAACCTAATCAATTAAGGGACTAAAGTGGTAATTTGATCAGCCCATCTATTTTGAGAGGCAGCAATTCCAGTGAACTAGGGAGAGGGAGGGTGCTTGAGAAATGGAAGCACTGCTCAGCATCTCAGACACCTGGGCAGCATCTTGGGAACTCTTCTAGACCAGAATTCACACAGTGACAGGCAGGAGGCAAATATGGCCCAGGATGTCTTTCATCTGGTCTACAACATGTTACAAAAAATTGGGGCCAATGCTTAAAAATCTGGAAAAAGATAAAGCTAGCCATGGGCTTCTTTAGGAAATTTGGCCATCTGGAAGCAACGAGTGCATATTCCATCTTAGCAATAATCATCTGGAGCAGAACAGTGGCTGCCCCCTTTAATTAGGGCAATCAGTGCCTTCAATATGGAACAGTCAATGCTACTCACCATATAAGCATGGTCTTCAGCATTTCCCCTGTGGTTCTCAACTGGAGGCAATTTCACCCACCCCTTTACCCTGGAGATGTTGGGTAATATCTGGAGACATTTTTGTTTATCACAACTGGGAAGAGAGGCTGCTACTGGCATCTAGTAGGTAGAGGTCAGGGAAGCTGCTAAACCTCCTACAATGCACAGGACAGCCCCCACAACAAAGAATTATCCTAAACCTCCTACAATGCACAGGACAGCCCCCACAACAAAGAATTATCCTAAACCTCCTACAATGCACAGGACAGGCCCCACGACAATGAATTATCCTATCCAAAATGTTAATAGGGGCGAGGTTGAGAAATCCTGATTTGTGTTAACTTCATGGCCCCTCTAAGCATATGAGTTTACAATCCCAGCTGAAGTCCAGTTCTCTGAATCCAAGCAAAGCTAATATAACTAATTCCCGGAGGGCTACAGTCTTTATTCCACTCCACTTCTCTGAGTGGGAGGAACAAGAAGATTCAGTGGTACAATTGCAGCAGCAGAGTCTAAAATTTGAACACTTGTTTTCTGCCATTGTTCTGGTTTGTTAGCTGCTGGAATGTAATGTATCAGAAACAGAATGGCTTTTAAAAGGGGGAATTTAATAAACTGCTAGTTTACAGTTCTAAGGCCGAGAAAATGTCCCAATTAAAACAATCTATAGAAATGTCCAATTTAAGGCATCCAGGGAAAGATACCTTGGATCAAGAAGGCCAAAGACGTTCAACATTTCTCTCTCAGCTGGAAGGGCACATGGCGAACCTGGCAGCGTCTGCTGGCTTTCACGTGGCTCTACCAAGAAGAGACTGTCTCCAAAATGTTTCCTCTTTGAAAGGATTCCAGCAAGCAACTCCACCTTCAGTAGATGGAGACACACCTCCATGAAAATCATCTAATCAAAAGTTACCACCCACAATTGGGTGGGTCACATCTTCATGGAAACAATCAAAATGCTCCCACCCAGCAATATTGAATGAGGATCAAAGGGCATGGCTTTTCTGGGGTCCACCACAGATTCAGACCGTCACAGCCATACCCTGCACTAAGTGAATTTACACACACAGACTCATTAAATGCTCCCAACAAATTTTTCAAGGTAAAGATTATTATCGTGGGACTAAAATAACAGTATTGCTGATGAGACAAGCCCTTCTCAAGGAGGCTTTTGGACAGAAAGTTCCTCTGTTGCTGAAATACTTCGGCACTAGAGCAAAACAAGCTGGGTTTGAATCCTGATTCTAACCACTCATCATCCCTTTCACACAGGGCAGATATTAAGCTCTTTGGGCTTCAGATTTTTTCATCTGAAAATGGGATCATAATATAGCACCCACTTCACTGGATTATAATGCAGATTGAAAGAGTTAATGCATTAAAAGTTACCCAGAACAGTATCTTATCTGCAGGATAAGACAAATTTTAGTGATTGTAACCACAGTGATTTTTGGTGTGTTTGTTGTTGTTATCATTCTTGTTTGATTAAATGCTCAGATGGTGAATAAGAGAGTCTGGTTTCAAGTGATCAATTAATTTCATAAAATTTCTTGTTCCCTTGAATTCATTGTCTCCGCTTCTCAGCTTTTATTTTCTCTGTGTTGCTTTCAGTCTCAGGCAGGTCTCTCCCAAGCGTTGACAAATTGGCCGCCAGTGGCCCCACATTTATATCCTGTGAGTGTAGCAAAGGCAGCAAGGCCCAGAAAGAGTCAGAGCTCCCATAGGCCCAGCTATGTCATCCTTAAAGAAAATCACTGCGGCCAGACAGAGGGGGTGTGGTGATCTGTTTGGAGACCTGGGTTATGTATCTAACCTTGGACCAGGGAACACTGCAGGCAGAGAAGTCTGACTCCCCAAAGGAAAATAGGGTTCTTGTTTTATAAGGAAGGTAAATGACTTTAAGAAGGCAAAAATGGCAGCTGACCCCTTATTCCCATTTTACAGAAAATCATTTCAGTAGGATGAATTTTACACAAGGAGACAGAGATAAAAAGGGTGGGAATCAGAACCCAAGCCTGGATTTCTAAATCTTCAAGAACAATTCAGTATTTAAAAGCCTGTATTAATAGAGCAAAAGAAAAATAACAGTATCATCATAGATGCTGAAAGGCATTTGATAAAAGTCAATATCCTGTTTTTGATGTGTAATCTCTTCTAGCATTACACTTAAAAAACAATGGGAAAGATTTCTAAGAAGACTTTAAATAGCTGTTTAGGGACTTGGAAAAGATGGGGAAGGGTGGAGGATGGTGGGGGTGGTGAGGGAATGGATAATGGTATGCATTTTAGTTTCCTAGCTGCTAAAACAAATGCCATACAATGAATTCGCTTAGACAACAGGAATTTATTGGCCCATTTTCAGGTTAAGAGAAGTCCAAAATGTAGGCATCAGCAAGGCAATGCTTTCTTCCTGAAGACTGTGGCATTTCAGGATTGACTGATGGTGATCCTTACTCCTTGGCTTTTCTATCAAATGGCAACGCACATAGACAGTGTTTACTCCTTTCTCTTCTGAGCTCTAGCTTTTGGCTGCTACCTGTGGCTTCTCTCTCTGTCTGACTTGCATTCTACTTATAATGGACTCCAGTAACACTGAGTTAAAGTACAGCTGGATACAGTTGGGCCACACCTTAGCTGAAGTAACATCTAGAAGAGATTCTATTTACAATTGGGCCCATAAGTACCAAGACTGCAAACAGACCAAGACCACAAACATGTCCAAACTGGGGTACACAATTCAATCCACCACAGTAATCCACCTTATTACTTTTTTAAGCAGAAGATGTAATTTTAAAGTTTAATTAAAATACATAAATAAGAACAGCCAGGAAAATTCTTCAACATATTTTAAAACTTCAAAGATTAAAACATGGTTGTCTAACACCTTAACTTTGGACTTCTAGCCTCCAGAATTATGAGAGAATAAATTTCTGTTGTTTTAAGCCAAAAAGAAAACCAAAACCAAACCAAATCAACCCAAAACAAAACAAAACAAAACAAATAAACAACAGCAAAAACACAGCAGTACTGTTGCATGGATAAGCAGATCAATGGAGCAGAATAGTGTATAAAAATAGGCACCTATATAGAAATGTATTATGTGATAAATACCATTTTAAAAATCAGTTTGGAAAGATTGCTTATTCAATCTTCTGAATAACAGGATATCTGAATAGCTATCTGAAAGGAAAATGGACTCTTACCTCATATTTTACACCAAAACTTATGCCAGAAAACAATATGGAAAGAATTTTTAAACTGTCACACAATGGGAATGCTCTCCTAAAGGAATAACACAAAATCCAGAAGCCATATAGAAATGATTCATAAATTTTCACTACATAAGTATATTAAAAAATAATTTGCATGAAGAAATTAAAAAACATCAAAAACAAAGCTGTCATGGTTAGGGACATGTGTCAACTTGGCCAAGTTGTGGTACCTGTTTATCTGGTTGGGCAAGCGCTGGCCTGTCTGTTGCAATGAGGACATTTCATAGGATTAGGTCATGATCACATCAGCTGCATCCACAGCTGATTCCATTTGTAATCAGCCAAAGGGGAGTGTCTTCTGCAATTAGTGATGCTAAATCTAATCATGGGAAGCCTTTTAAGGAGGACTCAGAGGAGACAGGTTCCATTCCTGCTTCGGTTGGTGAGCCTCTCCTGTGGAGTTCATCCAGACCCTCCATCGGAGTCGTCGGCTTCACAGCCTGCCCTGTGGATTTCGGACTCTGCGTTCCTGTGGTCACGTGAGACACTTTTATAAATTTCATATCTGCAAGTGTTCACTGTAGCTTCTGTTTCTCTAGAGAACCCTAACTAATACAAAAGCCAAAAAAAAAATTGGGGCAAATATTTGCAGCTCATGTAAAAAAGCACTAGTTTCCTTAATATGTAAGGAACTTCTATAAAGTGGCATTTTCAAAAAGCCAACCACTTAAAAAAAAATTGGTGCATGAAATTCTGTGATGAAGTTATCATAGCTTTGATGGGAGAATTAAATGAGAAATCTTACATGAAACTCAAATAGAGTGGACATCTAACGGGTAACCTCAGGTCTTCTCTTTCACCCATTTTGAGGCAACACTCAACACATCCCTCCTCATTGCTTTAGCCACTAAAGTATATTTTACTGAAGATTTTGAAGGGGAAGAAGGAAGTACACTTGCATTGCACACTGTGTGGCAGAATGTCATGTAAAAAAATCGCCTTTCACGCATGTCTGTTCTTTCCTCAATGTTCCTCTCTGGGCACCATTATCTTCTGGTTCTCCTGGTTTTTCCTTCTGCCTTAACATTCCCAATGCTCTTCTCAAATATTTTCTATTGTTTCTAATAGGTCAGTTCCCAGCTTGCCTACTCCAACCAGCAAAACAGAAGCCAGAGGTTGGGTGACTCCATCATTAGAAAGCAGAGCAGGTGCCAACAATGGCTAGTGGCGTGGAGTCTTATCCACCAGGTGCCTCTGTCTTTTCTTGGAGTAGGGGAGGAAGGGTGACTAACCCCAAGAAAATGAGATCTTCCCCACACAGCCACAGATGTGAAGCGTTAACACAGTTAAGTCCAGCTTCATGGACCTGCAACCTATACAGTTGCTACAGTTGTACAGGGTCCGTGCTCAGAAAGGCTCCAAGTTCGGATGTGCCTGTGCTTGATATAATGCTCTGCTGTCACCATCTTGAAATTCTTAATACCTTTTGAACAGGGGTTTCCATATTTTCGTTTTGCACTAAGTCCCACAAAGTACGTAGCCAGTCCTGACAATGAAATTATTCAAGAGATAGTGGTTATTATTATCATTAGTCAAAGCCCAAATTGCTCATCATCTGAATGGTCCATGAGACAGAGCATCTCAGAGTTTGATACTCTAGAAAAAAAAAGAAAAAGAAAAAAAAAAGCAAATGGGAAAGAGGGGGGGAAATTAGCTACATGAACTCCTAAGCCAGAAAATCTGGCACCATTGCCTTTAGCAAGATGCTATCTGACATCTTTTGGCTGGATGCGTCCTTTCATGGGGTGATTAAACATCAAATATCTCTGAGTAGCATAATGTTTATTAGACGTTACTCAGTTAGGGCAGCTTGTGTTTTCCTTGTATTCTGTTTCGGTATTCGAGTGTGTACAATTTGTTGATTTAAATAAAATTTAAAATAAGCCATGCTGCTTGAAGAGCTGCTGACAGGGCCTTGCGGAAAACTTGACGAGATTTTTTTTTATATTATTAAGAAACAATTCTGTTACTGTGCCATGTTTTTCTCTGTCATGCCTCTTTCCCAGCCCCTCCTGCGTCTTAGCACTGAAGGACAGCAACCTACAAACCAATATTTTTACTTTTTAAATGTTCTTCTGGCTCTCTGAAATTCTATCCATAATAGACAAGGATTCTGCTAGCCCATCCCCTGTCCCATGTTATTGAAGAAAAGGGGGATGCCTGTTTTGGACAAGGATCCTCTACATTTGATACCTGGAGTCACATAGACTCTAAGCTTCAGATTTTCCAGAGTGATAATCATTCATTCCCTCACTATTTTGATTAAAAATGTTTAACTGATGGCAAAGAATGGAGAAATGAATATTCTTATATATTACTGGTTACAATGGCAATGAGCCTTCAAAATAAAAATGCCCATGAACTTGGCAAAGACATTTGCTCTTTTGCCTGTACCCCAGAAGAATCTTCACATGTGGGCACAAAGAGACAAGTGCAAGGATGTCCAGCACATTATTTGGGGAAATAGCAATAACTGGAAGCAACCAAGTGTCCATCAGGAAGGGATGGTCAAATAAAATGTTCAGGAATGCTGCAGTGATCCATACGTACTGAGATAAACAAATCCTCGAGATGTATTTTTGAGTGCAGAAACAACATGCCATATGAGGCCTTTTGTAAAGAACAATCAAATGGTTATAAAAGCACAAACAAGATTTTATATTTTCTATAGATGCACACAAATGCATGAAAATACATTGGAAAAATTTTGGAAGAAAAAATAGCAAATTGATACAGAGATTCCCATAGTAAGAAAGTGGTCATGATGGAGGGGGGATGCCAAAAGCAATTTAAGTTGTAGTTGTGTCTTAATTTTGATTAAATGTTATGCATTTATTGTTATTTAATGATAAATTAATTCTTTAACTACTAGAAAAAATGTGATTTGAAAGTTCACAGAGTTAATATTGCCTAAGAAGATTTACCTAAGCAGATTTATAAATTAAATATTTTACATATCAAATACATGCTATAGGCTCATAGAGTTTATGTATGATACAGTGTCCATGCACTTCTTCATAAAGAATTTCTAAAGATTCTTGGGAAATATTCTATAAAGTTGTGACTGTTGAATCAATGTCTATTCTAGGACAAACCCTGTACCAAATCTCAGAACATAACCCTGACTAAACAGAAGGGCACTTAGCCTCAAAGCGTTTCTAGTTTTGTTCAATTCTTTACAAAATGTGGCCCAAAGACCAACCATCAAATCCAGAGAATCCAACTTTGCAAATATGGCAACAGGAACCAGCAATTTTAATAAGCTTCCCAGGAAATTCTTAATCATATAAGGAGTTCTCAAGCTTACCCTAGGTGGTAGAATTCTCGACTCAAATGTCATTTCTCAGAGAGATTTCCCAACTCCCTAACATATGATCCTATTTTATTTCTTTCACAGCATTTCCATTTTCTTACTAATTGGTTTATTTGTTTATATTTCTGCCCCACTCGACTCTCCATGTGGGCAGGGTCTGTATGGGGTCCATGTTTATCTTGTTCTGGGCATATCCCCAGCACCCAGCAGCTTGTCTGTCACATTAGTAACCAATAAATATCTAAATATCCAATTGGTATCTGTGCTGGTTTGAAATGATGTATGTACCCTAGAAAAGCCATGCTTTAATCCTAATCCCATTTTGGAAAGGCAGCCATTTCTTCTAATCCTTATTCAGTATTGTATGTTTGAAACTGTTATTAGATCATCTCCCTGGAGATGTGATTTAATCAAGAGTAGTTGTCAAACTGGATTAGATGACAACATGTCTCCACCCATTTGGGTGGGTCTTGATTAGTTTCTGGAATCCTATAAAAGAGGAAACATTTTGGAAAATGAAGGAGATTCAGAGAGAGCAGAGCAGAATGACAGCCATGAGAAGCAGAGTCCATCAGCCAGCAACTTTTGGAGATGAAGAAGGAAAATGCCTCCCAGGAAGCTTCATGAAACAGGAAGCCAGGAGAAGAAGCTAGCAGATGATGCTGTGTTTACCATGTGCCCTTCCAGGTGAGAGAGGAACCCTGACTATGTTCACCATGTGTCTTTCCAGATGAGAGAGAAACTTTGGCTGTGTTTTCCATATGCCCTTCCACTTGAGAGAGAAACCCTGAACTTCATCAGCCTTCTTGAACAAAGGTATCTTTCCCTGGATGCCTTAGATTGGACATTTTTATAGACTTGTTTTAATTGGGACATTTTCTCAGCCTTAGAACTGTAAACTAGCAACTTATTAAATTTCCCTTTTAAAAGCCATTCTGTTTCTGGTATATTGCATTCTGGCAGCTAGCAAACTAGAACAGTATCCAACAAGTATCATTCACATGTGTGGATAAATGGATGAAAGCTTCCCTTTCATTATTTAGCATAGAGGCCCCTGTATTGATATTTTCCCACCTCTATGTCATACCTGATATCTAATTCAGAGAAATAATACAAATAAGTAGAGTTGCCACTTATTTCTTCTACTGTGTGCCATGTGCTTAACAAAATTTTGTTTTCCTAGCTTTCTTTTCCAAATACTGTTGCTGCATCCACTCCTAAACTTAGTGGCATAAAGCAGCTATTTTCACATGTTCTCAAATTGTGTGGATTAGGAAGTTGGACAAGGCACAAAGGATGACTAGTCTGTACTTTGTGATGTCTGGGGATTCAGCTAGAAAGACTGGAATACTGGGAGTAGCTTGATGGCCAGAAACTGGTACTATCTGGATGTCTTCACTCATAGGCTTATTAGTTGATATTGGCTGTTAGTTGCTATTTCAGTTTGAGCTGTTGGCAGCAGCACCCACATGTGGCTTCTTCACAGGGATGCTTGGGTTTCTTCTCAGAGTATGTGGACTTTTTACTCCTACTGTATTCTGTTGGTTACCTGTGAGTCACAGTCCTGCTCAGATTCAAGGGAAGGAGAAATAGACTCTTCCTCTTGATGAGGGAGTGGCAATATTCCATCAGAACATGAGATGAGATAATTTGCTGCCACCTTTCAAAAATACAATCTGACACACTGTAAAGTAGGTGGGAATAATCTCATTTTAAAGATGAAAAAGCAGACTCAGAAAACACATAGTTTCCCCAAAGTCAAACAGCTGGATGTAAGTGGCTGAGCAAGGATTAAAACTCAGATCTGTTTGTCCCCAAAACTTCCTTCCTCATACCTCAATACTTCTCTCATCAGGTAGAGATTATCTTTATGTGTTTCATTCTATTTCATTGTTTATCAGGGAGACATATCCAAATCCCAAATGTTGCCTTAGGTAGAGGTTGTGTCTTCTTGCAATTTGCAGACCACATTACTGGTGCAATAACCTGCTCCTCAGTAGTTAACAGGCAGGCATTGAAATGAGTCCCTTCTGAAGGTCCAAAGAAATTGCTATTAAGAGGCTAGAGTTTGAGCAGAGCTTGCAACTTGAGGATGACAGCTGATCCACAGCAATCATTGACTCCAGTGAAAAATGACCCTACATCTGTGCGACACAATTATTTGGGTATTTACTACAAAGGCTCTTAAATGGACCCTTTTCGATCAGGAAATAAGAAATAAGCTGAGAAGGAAAAATAGCTAAATTTAAATGTAACTGCTCACGTTGTTTTGCCCTTAGATGGATGGTAGGTCTTTCTCATTATTCACTAAGCCCAGACATGCTACCAAGAGTGATTTGGCAACTTGTGAAGATAAATCACAACCGGGATGGCCATCGTCCCTGTCACACTGAGAATGGGACTCTGGGGGGCTGACAGAGTGGGGGAGCAAACACATACATGGGACTGGTGGTGCGAAATGAGAGAGAAAAAGAAAGACCCCGAGAAAGGAAAACAGGAGAAAAGCAATAAAAATTCCTTATCTCGCCTATCGTGGTTCCCAAGTGCTGTGCTTTTGAGAGAACTAATGTTTTTGTTAGTTCCCAACAGGTCAGAAGGAAGACAGATGGCAGGTTACCAAAGCAAGAGCAGAGGGGGGTTATGAATTTAGCCATCCAACAAGAAGAAAACACAGATTCAATATGTAGCTCTGGAGAAGAGGGGAGAAAGCATCCGGCCACTCTAAGAATCTGAAGGGAGTTATATTTTCAGAAGATTTTTCGATGAAATCTTTTACACATGACACAAGGCTGAGATCCTCCCAAATTATCTTTGTTTATTCTATTTTTATAATCTATATTTTTGTACTGACAAATTCAACATTGAATAATATAATTTTTAGCAAATACAGAAAAATAGATAAAAAAATCTATAATCTTTCCAAACAGGAGGAACCAATGTAAATATTTTGGTATATAACTTTACAGTTTTCTTTGTGTATATAAACATATAAATGTATCTATTGCAAACTGGATTCAGAAATAAGCCAGATACAAAAGGACAAATATTGTTTGCTCACTCTGATATGAAATAATCAGGATAAGCAGACTCCTAGAGTTAGAAACCAGAATACAGGTTACCAGGGGCTGGGACAGGGGGTAAGAAATAGGGAGTTAGAGCCTAATTTGTACAGAATTTCTGTTTGGCGTGATAGAAAAGTTTTGGTAATGGATGGTGATGATGGTAGCCTAACTTGTGGAAGTAATTAACATCCCTAGATTATATATCTGCAGTGATTAAAAGGGGAAACTCTAGGATATATATATATACATATATATAGTTACTAGAATATATATATATAATATATATATTATAGAATATAGAATATATATATATGTTACTAGAATAAAAAATTTTTAATAAGTACCATAGACTATACAACACAAACAGTGATCCCTAGTATAAACCATGGACTGTGATTGATAGTTCAATTATAATAATATTCGCTCATCAATCATAACAAAGTTACCACACTAATGCAAGGTGTTAATAATGGTGGGGGTGGGTGGGTACATATGGGGAGCTTTTATTTTCTGCATGGTTTTTCTGTAAACCTACAACGTCTATAATTTTTTTTAAAAGTGGGTTCAGAGGAAATTGTGACTGATGATTTTCCTTTCATGTGCATCTTTATTTATCAATAACTAGAAAATGTTAATGGGTGCATAGTTTTCTGTTGTGGGATTATTTAGATATCCTTGCATATCTATCTTTTTATACTTGTTTGATCATTTGCTTTAGATACCTTCATCAAAATATATTGCTCAAGTGAAATGAGGCACAATATTGCCAAGTTATTTTCTTGGTAAATTATACCAAGACTTATCTAAAGTCAAAGCTAAAAGTTAAGGCAATTTTGTAATTTTTTTCTCTCTCTCTCTCTTTCCTTCCTACTTCTTTTCCCCCTCTCTTCTCCCCTGTCTCTTTCTCCCAATACTTAATCAGTATCAACTATTTTTTAAGCAATTTAATTGGCTCAAGTTACTTATTATAGGCTAGTGCAATCTGGCCCACCGCCTGTTTTTGTATGGCCCATGAGTTAAAAATGGTATTTATATTTTTAAATGGTTGAAAAACAGGGGGGGAAATTGTTATATATACAAGTTATATGAAATTAAAATTTCAGTGTCCATCATTAAAGTTTCACTGGAACACAGACATATCCTTGCATTTACATATTTTCTGTGGCTGCCTAATGGCAGAGTTGAATAACTGTACCAAGGGCTGTATAGTGTACAAAGCTGAAAATATTTACTATCTGGTCCATTAAAGAAAAAGTTTGTGGACTTCTGAATAATGTAAAGAATGTTCCTTACTCTTGCAAGCTGGACGCTTCCCTAAGAGGGGACTGTACCCCAGTGGGTAAGGGTCAGGCAGCCAACTGCCTTCTGAGTTCAAATTCCAACTCAATGACTTACAAACTGTGGGATCCTGGACTGGTTATTAAAACTCTCCACACTTTAACTGCCTTGTCTACAGAATGCAAAGATAAGGCATACCGTCTCGCATTGTCATTAGGACCAAATAAAATAAGATGTGAAAAGTATTTAATGCCTAGAACTTGGTAAAAAATAATTTATTATATTCTCCTCACACCTGAAAGTTTAGCCTAATTTGTCCAATGTCTTCAATTCTGAAATTTAATTTCGTCTCTTATCCTTTTTTTGTCTTTGAGTAATTTTTCATTCCAAAACACAAATAGTACCAATATCATCAAAATAAGGTTTCTACTTTGAGAAAACTTCCTCATCATATTCCATTATTTATTTTTGGTTCTTGTTTTTCCCCTTCTGTGTTTCAAAGTACCTCTTTGCTCACTTATTCATATGTGAGGCATGTTAGATTAAACTACTTTCAGGTCTGAAAAGAGTAAGGAAGGTTGGGCCACAGTGGCTCAGCAGGCATAGTTCTTTAGATATCTTCATCAAAGACCCAGGTTCGATTCCCAGTGCCTGCCCATGTGAGAGAAAAAAAAAAGAATGAGGAAGACACATGATTGGAGGTAGCTGTTCTCACTGATGACTCTGTTCCCAAGAGTTAGGGTTGAATGCCCCCATAGTCTAGAAGGCACATGACCTATTCCCTGTCCAAGGCCTGAGGGAGTTAGCTCCCAGTGCTGCACTGAATTTAACAGCTTTTTATTTAAGATATTCTTCCTCTTTTGCTGCTCTGCATAAAGCCCTGGCTTGGGCAGTTGATGTAGAGGGAAAAAACAGAAGTGGTGGCTTCTCCAGGAATACCCACAAATCTCTTTTGGAAATGTCTTTCACAACCTTGAGACAGATTTTGCTTGTGTTTAAATAAAGCTTTCTTTAAGTGTAATTTAAGCCAGTTCCTTCTTGCTTAGAAAAAAAGCATTAAAATGAATATTCCTTTGGTTTGTACAAGAATCAGACCAATTCTGAGCAGAAGGAGTTATAGAGATTGTAATGAGTTCTTCAGCCCTGCTCTTTGTATTCTTGTTCCTTCTTATTCCGTGGAACTGAGCTTGAATGTCCTCTCTTAGATACACCTTCCCTGAATACCCTCTTTAAAGAGAATGCTCTTTAAACTAAAACAGTCTGTTTACATCTCTCATAGCACTAAAAATAAGAATTATTGCTTTATTTGTTTATCTAGTCATTTGTTGTCTATACCTCTTCCCCCAAAAAATTGAAGCACCTCGAAGGAAGGGACTTATCCATCTTGTTGCCACTGTGTCCCCCACACTTGTACAGCATCCATTTGAATAAATATAAGTCCTGATCCTCAGAATACCTTCCTTTAAGGCTGATCCCTACTCCCTATCCACCTTCTTCTCTGAATTCTTGTCACTTCCTTGACACACAGTCATGTTTGCTTTTCTTCATACATGCTGTTTCTTGGCCTAATACCCTCTTCATTCTCCCCACATCCATCCACCCCCTTTTGCCTGACAGCCTACTTGCTCTCCAAGTTTCAGCTTCTGAACTATCTACTCCATGAAGCCTTTCATGATAGCCCTCCCCCAGTGCGTCTAGCAAGGAGAAAGGTAGTTGCCCTTCCTTGGTGCCCCTGTGCCCTACAATCTCCTGTCATGCAGGTCACTCACTTTGTTATCCTTGTTTGCTTGATTGCTTGTCTCCCCTTTAGAATTGGCATTCTGGTGCCCAGTACGGTGGCTAGCACGAAGCAGGTGCTCAGTTGATGTGTTTTTAATGAATGAATGGATAGTCAACCACTGATGAATTTTCCCTATATCCATAAAAATGATATACTGAGAACAAAACATTTGTTACTCCTTTAACAGATCAAGAGATAATGTTCCTAATGTACAAAGACTTCCAAGAAATCATCAGAAAAGATGAATACAAAAAAGGCCATTGTCTTAGTTTCCAGGCTACTAAGATAAATATTGCACACTGGGTTGGCTACAACAACAAAAATTCATCCACTCACAGTTTCAGAGGTTGGAAGGCTTGCTTTCTCCTGGGGTTGGTAGTGGTCTCATTAGTTGGCAGTCATTGAGTTCCTTGGTTTTCCTTTATGTGACAATGTCCTCTCCTTTCTTTTCCAGATTCCCACTGACTCCCTGCTTCCCCCTTGGCCTTCTCTTTTGTGTCCAATTTCCTTTGTTTTTAAAGACTTCAGCCATGCTAGATTAAGGCCCACCCTCATTTAGTTTGGGCACACCTTAACCAATAATAACATCTTCAAAGGTCCTATTTGCAAATGGGTTCACACCCACAAGATCAGGGGTTAGGATGTGAACATGCCTTTTGTCGAGGGCATGACTCAATCCCTAACAGGTATAGAGTATGAACAATTAAAAAATTATATATATATATATATAATTTATATAAATATATAACTCAGAAGAAATATGAATTAAAATTTTACTGGGAGACCATTGTTCCCTTTTACAATGCAGAAATCAAACAGTTTGATAATGCCCTCTGTGAATGAGACTATGGGAAAACAGGCCTTCTCATTTTTTATGAGAATGTAAATTCTGCAATCTCTATGTAGGGCAATTTGACAATATTCATCAAAATTACAAATGCAGTTACACTTTGCCCCAGCAAGTCCATTTCTTCACTTTATCCCTACAGAGACCCTCCTGTGTGTATGGAATGCATGCACACAAGGTTATTTACTGCAGGGTTGTTTGTAGAGCAAGTTTAGAAACTCCCTAAATGCTTCTAGATTCAGGGAACTCAGTGAATAATTTATGCTACAGACATATAGAGGAGTACACTGCAATCCTT